>WHVE01000578.1:0-86635 GCA_015178995.1 Trichophaea hybrida
TCCCTAATACTGGGATGATATTGTTCATCCAATGATCTCGGAGAAGTTGTGTGCAACTCCGAGAATAGTTTTTGTGCCAGTATCAGTTTGATATGAGCTAACACTGGTCTGATTTATAACACACAGCTGACTCTAAGGTCCCTGCAAGGCAGTTATGTTCGCTTCAGCAGTATGGTTTGGTGTATCCCATGCCTTGGCCAGCACCAAAGGGATTGCCCCTGAGTTACTGTCAGATCGAGTGTGTATATTGTTCCCACATGGGTTAGCTAGACCATTTTGCTAAGCCTCAGTATAGAAGCTTGGAATATTATGGGAGTTGAACCCGGCTATATTGAGCCTTCCACTTACTTATCAGAAGATATTCCACAGGGGTGTATTCTCTCCCAAATGACACAAGTCGTCATTGCCGAGCCTGAGAGACTTGGACTGATATAACTTATACATGTGATAAGGGAAAACCCCTAACAGAGTCATGACCGCACTTACGGAAGCCGGTTTCCACCTAAAGGCAGAGAAATGCCAGTTGCATAAGGAGGAATTGAAGTACATAGGGTTAATTGTCGGAGTAAATGGAATCAGAATGGATCTGGAGAAAGTCCAAGCCATTGAAAATTGGGAAGTACTAGAGAAACTTAAAGATGTCCAAGCCTGGTTGGGCTTTGCCAACTTCTATTGACGATTCATACGGAACTATAGCAGGGTGGTACAACCACAAACAAAACTTACGAAAAAGTTAGTACCTTTTTACTGGGGACGCGATCAAAAATGAGCATTCGCTGAACTCAAGAAAGCTTTTACAACGGCGCCAGTGTTAGCCCATTTCCATTATGAAAAGGAGATAGTCCTCGAAACCGACGCCTCAAGTTACATATCTGCAGGAGTTCTCTCCGAATATGACGACCAAGGAGTTCTACACCCTGTGGCCTTCTTCTTCAAAATACACTCGCCCGCCGAAGCAAATTACGATATCTACAACCAAGAATTAGGCGCGATAGTCGAAAGCCTGGAACAATGGAGACCCGCATGCGAAGATTCAACTTGTCCAATTAAGATTCTTACCGATAACCAGAAAGTGGAGTACTTCATGACATCGAAACTATTAA
Source organism: Trichophaea hybrida (assembly GCA_015178995.1). Taxonomy (NCBI): domain Eukaryota; kingdom Fungi; phylum Ascomycota; class Pezizomycetes; order Pezizales; family Pyronemataceae; genus Trichophaea; species Trichophaea hybrida. Next base: position 1,104 of record WHVE01000578.1, read on the forward strand.
ATCGAAGGCACACAAGATGGTCTGAATTTGTGGCAAGGTTTAAATTCAAAATAGTTTACCAGCCAGAAATGCAAGGTCAAACACGCGATGCAGTGACAAGAATGCCAGAAGACATTTCTCCGAAGGGTGGGTCAGAAAAAACCCAGCAAATCGTACTAAAAATGGAAATCATTGACAAGAGGGTACACAAAGGGTTAATCTTGGCATTCGCGGAAACAGTCAACCTGGATAGCGACTCCGTAAGCCCCAAAGAGACATGGAACTGGATAAAAAAACTCACTGGAAATCTCTTAAATACCAATCCTACCAACAGACAAGGACAAGCTCAAGTGGATTCAGAAATACCATGATTCTCTGGTTGTGCGACACAAAGGAGGAACAAAAACTTACAACCTGCTAAGCTGAAACCATTTCTGGAACCAGATGAGAAAGAATGTGGACTGCTACGTATGAAACTGCCACACCTTCCAACGGAGCAAGGCAATCCACGAAAACACATATGGCTTGTAACAACCATCAGAAATACTGGAGCAGCCATGGAAAGATTTGACCATGGACTTCGTAGTCAGACTACCAGAATGTGAAGGTTTCAATGCAGTATGGGTAGTGGTCGATCGTCTAATGAAGATGTGACATTTTGAACCCTGTACTGGGAATGTTGATCGAAAGAAGCTGGGAGAAATGTATGTTAAAGAAGTGTTCAGACTGCAGGGACTGCCTGAAACAATAGTGTCCGATCGAGGGCCACAGTTTGCTTTGGAATTCTGGAAACACATCTGCGAAAGATTGGAAATTGAATGAAGGCTGTCAACCGCATTTCATCCTCAGATCGACAGCCAAACAGAACGAGTGAATGCAGTAATGGAACAGTACCTCTGAAACTTTGTTAATTAGCACCAGGACAATTGGGTCCAGTGGTTACCGCTGGTGGAATTCGCAGCTAACAATCATACCTCGGAAATGACTAATTGCTTCACGTTAGTTGGCCACTACAGCTTTCATCTGCAAATGACCTTTGGCCAACACCCGATCAAAAATCCCAACGATATTTGCGAAGTCAACGCCCCGCTGTTGGCCCAATTGATGCGGCAACTTGTCCGGGAACTCAGGGCAGAAATGAAATGAGCCTAAGCCATACAGTCTGAACAGGCCAACAGTGAAATCAACCGTCCCGTCTATCTGGGATCACTCAGGATGGGGACTGAGCCATCTATTTGAACGTGGATGGGGATGGACGGCAAAGACGGCCGGGACAGTGAACTCACCGTCCCGGCAGTCATCTACCGTCCCCGGCCGACAATGGACTGTTACAAAATATTTTTGGATGAAATTGAAAATAGCTCCGAGAGTGTGCTGTAAGAGATATAAATAGATGCGCAGCCTGAAATCATGTGTAGACCAGGGGTTGATCTTTGGAGCAATCGAGTCTGATATGGTACAAATGGAACACATACTTAATGATCTTGCATTGAGGTCAAGAGAATAGAATGGATCAGTTGTACGAATTTTATACGAATTTGTTATAAGTACATATCATTCGTACCTACTCAGGTTATAGCACTGTAGTTAGATACAAGTGTCACAGCACCCGGGCATAGGTCCATTTATGTCTCTTACCGTGCGCTCTCAGGGTGATTTTCAATTTCATCTAAATTCATATTGCAACCATCCGATGTCGGCCAGGGATTGTGGAAGACTGCCGGGGACCGCAAAGTCACCGTCCCTGGCAAGGCTCCAGCCACCTGGTTGTCATTGTGGAGTAAGGATGGAACGGACAGCCTTGGCGCCATTCCATCCGTCCTGGGGAAATCTCGGACGGCCCACTGTCCCTGGCCATTCGACAGGATGGTTGACATCACTGCAGGCCAACAAGTCCCGAGGTGTCGGCACGCGATTGGAAGTCCTCCATAGAGTATGGCTGGATGCACAAAATATGTCAACAACCTGACCAAGCAAGAAACTGGACTGGAAACATATAGGGCCGTACGAGATCACCAAGGTCATTAGTCCCTGGGCCTATCGAATCAACCTACGCCACTAGCTACATATTTACGATGTTCAACCAATATCTCGTATAGAGAAAGCCACACAAGATCCTCTTCCATATCAAGAGCAAGAATCCCCACCACCGGTGATAGTCGAAGAAGAAAAGGAGTACTAAGTTGAGCCGGTAGACAATTCCAGCTGTTCCGAAAGCAATTACAATATCTTGTGAACTGGAGAGGGTACGACAAGCGCAGTTGGGAACCCACGGCCAACATCGATGACTTATTGCTATCGCCCACTTTCACACCAAACAACCTGGCAAGCCCGGATGGTGAACCTGGTAGGTACTCAGCGTTGAAGGGAGTGAGCTACTGTCATAGTTGTGCTGAGTGATGATCGATGGTAGAGTGATGATCGGTGAATGATACAAAGGATAAAGCATGATGAAAATGGAATCAGGTTTCGAGTGAAGGCTAAAGTATGACCCAAATGAAATCAGGTTTCGGGTGAAGGCTAAAGCACGATGAACATGAAATCAGGGTTTGAATTAGGTTTCACAGGAGAAGTAGGATTTGTGCAAAAAGAAGAGTACAAAAAAAGCAAGAGTTTGGATGTATTATGGAACACGTGCATCACAGTATATTCCGCCTGGCATTTGGTGGATGATAAGTTTCTTTCTTCACTTGTTCTCTCGTCTATAAAACAATCAATTAGCTTCAGCTTTCCCTTCATTCACACTCTGTGATTTTGGATCGAGTCTCTTGCATACAGTCCTTGTTTCGTAGCTACAGGCTACTTCTGGATCCCTCGACCACCTGGCTTCTATTTTTCATCACCCCTGGAACCTCCAGCCCTGAATCCTCGATACCGAGCCCTGAACACCTGACAAGAAGCTTCACTCAGGATATGGAAATCACTAAAACATTCTAAATCAAAAGAATAGGCTTTCTCTAATATGTATATTGTCAAGGCTTGTTTTCCTAGCTGAGAAGGTTGATGCCCTTTCTACCCTCAAACAGCTCAGAGGTCTTTATACCTCTTTTTTTGCTTTCTTACAAATACTTCTATCTACACTTTTCTCAATAGCTCCAGCACCATAACCACCTTCAAACCAATGCCTGCTCATTTGCAACTACTGTGGTCCTCTATATCTCGATTCTCTATCATCTGTATTGTCTTTGGATTATAATCATACAATCAGTATCCTTCATAACATCAAGCTCACGGGCTGGTACCTTCGGACCAGTGGTATTCTTTCAATCTCATGGCCTCCAGACAAATAGGCCTCTTGCAATAGAGAGCAGCTTTGCAGTTCAGAGTCAGCACATATTTTAAGTTATTGGCTTCTTGGCTAGCACCATTTGGCTGGTTGCCAGCTGTCGGTTTGCTATCAGCAAGTCGTCAGCTTCTTGGCTGATTCCATTCAGCTGTGTGTTGGCTGTCCATTAGTTATTGGTAAGTGGCAGCAGAAGCATCCACTGCCATTAACTAGCTGTCGATGCTTATCGATAGTGTGGGTGTTCATTTGCAAGTCATCCAATGAGATTTCCTCTGGTATCCAAGATCGATGGTAGCAGATGATGTTTAATCAGGGATATTGTGGGTGATTGTACATGACCCTGCAGTAAACTTGATAGGTGGATTACGAGCTGTAGATTGGACTAAGAAATCTGACTGGAATATTTGCTCCCCCCAAGGCTAGAGTAACAAGCTTTGATGTTGTACTATCAAATATATTCCTCAATACCATGGCTGTCAAGGTTTTGTGGCTCAGAGTTTTGGGGGTTATGAAAACCTAACTAAGTTATGGATTTGCAAGTATCGCAAACAGGACAAATGACTCAAAATCCGGAATCACAGAATTGAACAGAGCCTGGTGCCGAAACTATTAATCGTTTTGTAGACTATAAAATGAGTAAAGAACAAATCCATTCTCTGCAAAACCATCAGCCTTATATACAGTGAACATGACTGTTGTCACTTTTGCTAACGCATTCGAAATACATAACAACTTCTCTCAACTATGTACGTAATCTTTCAACTCAGGGGTTATACCTTAACCATCATACCATATTTACCATGCACCCAACAACACCTGATTACTTCCTATGAAACCTGATTCCTTCTGATAATTCCTGTTTTCTTCCAACAAAACCTGATTCTCCTTCCATCATTTGTATTCCCTGTGTATTTTCCATCGATCCTCTCTCGCCCATCGATCCTGACTTGACACAACTGTCTCAGAGGAGGCCTTCGGAATATTAAAAAATGCCATTTGCAAACCTTCCATGCTAGCACTGCTGAAGGAATGGAGCGAGTACATATTGCATTCTGATGCAAGTACATATGCAGTCAGAACAGTATTATCACAGAAGCAACAAGAGGGAGAGACCAGAGTCATTGCCATTTGAAACAGGAAGTTAATGGTTATAGAAATGTAATACCCTACATATGACAGAAAACTCCAAGCCATTAGTGCCACAGTTGTAAACTGGCAATACTAGCTCCATCCGAACAGGAATTTTGTAGTCCATATGGGCCATTCATTTCTAAGACATATATTGACACAACCTTGACTCACTGCACAACAAATGGAGTACTGAGCAAAGTTACAAAATTATAAATACAATATCTGGTACATTCCGGATATGAAGAACTAGGCTGCTTATATACTGATTCGATGGCTGGACTTTAAACCTGAGTGTTTTCAAGTCTCCCAATGTCGGCTTATACAGTTAGTGGTCCAAAACTCAGCAGAGTGGCTAGAAGAGGTTATGGCAGAAACGAAGGATGACAGCTGGAGTACAGACATAGTACAAATACTAGTGTCCAATGATGACCAGAAACACCTGCCGAAAACGTCCGCTTTGGCTTCAGTATGAAAGACATAGACTTGCAGCCACTGATTCTTTCTGGATGATGGCCTGCTCTACCAGGACCACCATAAACAGAATCTTGATTGATACAATGATAAGCTATGTCTGCTCTATATTCTGACATTCCATCAGCAAAGTCAACCATCCAGTCCTGGAAGCCCTGGGACCCTCCAGAGGTTGCGGAGATAAATTTTGAAAGACATACACTGCAGAGCCTACAGGAGCCTCCAAGAGCCTCCAGGAATACCAATACAAGGTTCTGGTGTGTCAAGGAGCGCCGGTGTAAGGTTCTGGAACCTCTGGAAGAATCAATGAATGGTTCCATAGCCTCCAGAAGCACCGGTGTAAGATTCGGGAGCCTCTGGGAGCACTGGTATATGATTCTGGAGTTCATGAAAAACTGGTTTGTGCTTGAGCACAACCACCAGCGTACTAGAGTGGCACTAGTATTGGAATGTATGTTCATTTAATTGTAGTTTCTATCGACATCCAACTATCTATACTATGAACACACCTGAACTAATATACAGGGGGACATAGGATGGGCTTGGAGGGAGATGATGGATCTTCAGCTGGCTTGGAGAGAGATGACAATGTAGATCTCCAGTGGGCTTGGAGTGATATCATGGGGTGGATTTTCAGCAGACTGGGAGAGATTAACAACACGGAACACTACTAAGATTGGACAGAGATAGACATAATGCATCTGAAGTAGGCTTGGAGGGAGTTCAAAAAGAGATGGAGAAGACGGATATAGAGTGAGATTGAGGTGGCCAAGCACAAGTGATTGTGAGAGAGACGGTCTCTGAAGCAGATACTGCAAGTAAGGGCAAGACACAATGCGAATAATTGGTAAGAGATCTGGCTTCGGAGATGTTAATGAATGATCATGAAGCCAAGTGGAAGACTTGTCTTTGGTAGGGAGCAGAGGCTGTATGCACAGTGCTCGACTGCACATACGGTGTTCATATGGCAGGGAGAGTGGGGGTAGCTGCAGTGGCCTATAGGGAGAGAGACCAGGAGAGTGAGGGCCTGACGTAGTATAAGTGTAATTGGTGCAGGATCTGTGGCTTTGGAGATGTTATTCCACCATTGCAAAGCCAAGTGGAGGACGTAACATTGTTTGAAGAGATGTTGGTGTCTGAAGCCGGCTACAGAGATGAGTTCCACGGTGTATGAGAGTGATTGAACAAGCCAGGACAGATGACAGCTGGCTCATAATGTTGACTCCCTGATGACTGGCGATACTCAGGGGGGGAATTTGACACTAGAAAACCTGGATGAGACAAGGTTTAGAGAGGGGACGAGAAGGAAAGACAGAGACAATGAATCAGAGATTAAGAGCTGCAGAGAGACAAAGATGGACCTGAGAGTTCGGATTTGTATATGAAACACTGAAAAGTAATTCTGTAAGTTGCATTCGTATTCGGGTCCAATCTGTTTGATAGTTAATGGGCTAAACCATATGAGGCTTGGTTGACTGAAATTGCACCTCTGATTTGGATTCGACCTGTAAGTTTGAGTTAGAAGATATAGCTTGCCAAGCAGATAATACAAGTTGATTGGTGCAACCTGCCGGTTCAAGACATAGTTTTTTGTATACGAATCCAAGCTCTCAAAGCTTTCTTCCATCCCTGGTCTCTCTGCAGCTCTCCAGGTCTCATCCATCTTCTCCATCTTCCGTTCCAGTTGCATCCAGCATTACCAATGATAATTGCCTCCTCTGCAGGTTGCCAGTCAAGCCAGCCCTGATCTGCACTCCCTCAATCGTTCACTGTCGCATACTGTGTTGTGGTCATCTCTGCAGCCTGCTGCAGAGACCGACTACATTCCATTCATGATATTTCATTTACTCAGCTTTGTGATTGTGGGATAATATCTCCCATACCAGGTCTTGCATCAATTACACTCGCTCTCCATCTGGCCCTCGCTCTTTGCAGCCAGGTGCACCTACCAACTCACCCTTCATGCATCAATTACACTCGCACTCTACCAGGCCCTCGCTCTGTACAGCCAGCTGCAGCTACTTACTCACCCTTCTGAATACCTCTCATGCACTTGCTGTCAAGCACCGTATATACAGCCTCTCTTTTCTATCCAAGGTAACTTCTCCACTTGGCTTCTTGATGTCTGCTTGCCCAGCATCACATCATCTCTCTCCAAGCCCGCTTCAGAGTTATCACTCATCTCTCTTGTTTTCATCCAATACCGTATATATTGTAGATATCAATAGAATCAAGATTTCATCCTCATCAAAAGCCTGTGCAAACGGCAACTTCAGAGCACCACAGAGGGCTGAGCATATCAGAAGCACTGAGCATCTCATGAGCATCTCACAACAGTTCAGTATCTCAGGATCACCTGAAATCACCCAACAGTCAAGTATCTCAGGAGTACCTGGAATCTCAGGAACATTGAGTATCTCAGGAGCACCTGGGATCTCAAGAGCATGGAACATCTCAAGAGCACCAGGGATCTCAAGAGCATTGATCATCCCAGGAGCACCTGGGATCTGAAGAGTATTGAGCATCTCAGGAGCACTTGGGATTTCAGAAGTATCAAGCATTTCAAGTGCACCTGGGATCTCAGGCGCATTGAGCATCTCAGGAGTAGTGTTAGCAATGAAATACCGGGGTTTGTGAGAATTGATAAATGGATTTGATTCGTTCAAACCAAATCCTTGCCACGATTTTTGCTCAAACCCCACCACATTTGCCCACCAATTTCAAATAAAAATAAGTATGCGAGTTCTTGTCCAACTGGCTTGAATATCTTCTGATCTTATAGGCAACTTCATGCGCTACAAGATAAAAAACATTTCGAGCCAATCGGACAAAAACTCGCTTAGGTCATTTCATTCGAAATTCATTGGTTTGCAAACCGGTTTCTGACCCACCTGCGGAAATTCACAAATCTCGGATCAAACTCGAATAGAATCCCTTCCCGGTTCAATTCATCACGGACTGATTCAGTTTATTGCCAACACTACTCCAAAGCACCTGGAATCTCTGGCCCATTGAGCATCTCGGGAGCACATGGGATTTCAGGAGCATCAGGAATCGCAGAATCGCTGGGGTTTCATATGTTTGTAGCATCTCAGGGGCCCCAAGGATGTTATAAGTTTCCAGGTACTCAGGAGAGCTGAGTATCTCCAGTGCACCAGGGATCTCAAGAGCCATAATAATCACACCATCTCAGATTTGTAGTGCATGCTAGCAGTAGTTTTCAGACTTCTGAATCTCAGGGCAGGTGTACCGTCACCTTGCGAAATAGAGAACAAAACTGCCTCACTTTCAAAACAACTTGGCTAGAGCTCCATGAGGGTCCAAAACTACACAAATATCCCGAAGATGCTCCCAGAGTACCTGCCCAAGCTCTAGGTATCATCAGAAGATTGGCTGAGAGCTCCAAAATGGTCCGAATCTTCACCATTTCTGCCAGCAGCTCCCAGAGTACCATCCCATATTCCGGAAGTGTCCGGGAGTGCACATGAGTCTCCAGGAACCTCTGGAAGCCTCCCGCAGTTAGCATGAATGCTCTGGGGTGATTTTGCATTTGCCTAATGTCCTAAGGATCTGAATTCTGTGAAAGCCACATGATGCAGCTGTGGAAGAACATTTTGGAGCAGCAAAGAAATATATGACAGTGAGACAGCATTTCTTCTGGCCAGGGATATAGAAAAGAGTTCCTGCATACACAAAAGACTATAATACATGTGTACCAGTTAATCAATGTGCAGAGAAAGTAATGGACTTGGTAAAACCACGACAAGTTGCATGAGGCTGCTGGGAGTGTGTGGGGGTTGATTTTGTTACTGACATTCTGACATCTTTGAGAGGGAATAATTGTATTGTTTCCATCGCAGACCACATCTCCAAACAAATTCACTGGATACCCTGTGCTAAGACCATTGATACTGTGGAATTTGCACAGCTATATTCAGAGACTATCATACCACTTTACAGTGTCCTATGAGCGATTGTCAGCAACAGATATTTGTGCTTCACTTCTGATTTCTAAGTGCAGGTGAATAAGAAGCTTGAAATGAAGCTCCTAATGCCCACAGTATTCTACCCACTGACAGAATGACTGTCCGAAATCTCGAACAAGCCAATTACACAGTGTCTACAGGACTTTGCCACTCGCCAACAACAATAGTAGAATACCATGCTCCTACTAGCAGAATATACATACAACCCGTCAACCCACTTATCCACTAATTGAAGCCCATTTGAATTGAACCGAGGATTCGCACCATTCATTCAATTAGACTTCATTGTGGGTCAGCATCAGTATAATGACATGTGGAGTTGGGAAGACATGATACATGTTGAACGGTTGCAGGCTTTCGTACTAGGTGCCCAGAACTGCCTCAGTGAAGCACAAGATAGCCAGATTATAGAAGCAAATAAAAGATGACAACCATGTACCCTGCAAGTTGGTGATCTTGTAATGTTATACACTAAAGACCTACCATTTACCTCCACCAGCCAAGATCTTTCTCAACAGAAGTTACAGTATCCAAGCACTGGACTATACAGAATCATTAAATTCCAAGGACCAAATACAGTCAACCTAGAGTTGGCAACGGATATAGTGATTGACAATATGGTGAATGTCAGCATGCACAAGAAATGCATTGCCAACCCCAACCCAGTAGGAAAAAAGCCTCCTCCTCCTTCCATATGGGCAGCAATGGGCAAATATAGCATAATACAACTCTCATTTGTTGTAGAGAAAATTGTTTTGCATGACAGGGCACCTGGCATCAGAGGAGGCTACAAATATCGAATCAAGTGGGAAGGCTATGATGACGATAGAATGACCTGGAAACCAGCTGCCAACCACTCAAACGTATAGACAATGCTTGATCACTACACAAAACGACACAGATTGGAAGAAACACAGGTGATATTGAAATGGAAGGCCTAAGGCCATGGAGTCAATAGCCAATAGTAGTTTATGCTGCAGAGTTGATAGTATTTTGAATTTTGCTGTGGAGTCGATCGGCATTGGTGACTTTGCCTTACATATTGCAGGGAAATTGTTTTGTTTTTGTATTAAGACACAGGCAAGGTACAGGTATTCTTTGGTTTTCAAGCGGTGAGTTCGTTATCGAGAAGTATCTCGAACTTCTTTGGAGGAATATAATGTAGTGAGCAAGGGTTGAAACAAGGTGAAGCTAGGCGGAGGGCACAGGACAGAAGGGGATAGGGGGGCACCAACCACATGAGTGTATCCACAAGGGTTGATACTGCTCACTTAGACTAGGGAATATACTATCGTCACTTCATACTACTACAAACCAATTGAAGGAGAAAAGGTGCACCTACAGCAAAATTGATCACTGAAGTTGACAGTACAGAGCCAAGTCAAGACAAAACGTAATGCGGGTTTATAGATCAGTATTGAAGGTTCAGGGCTCGAGATTCTAAGGGTTATGAAGACTGAAAGCCGGATGTCCCAGAAGCTCGAGGGTAGCTTGTAGCTACGAAGATGAGGACTGTATACATAAGACTCGATCCAGAATCCCTCAGTATAAAAAAAAGAAAGCCAAAGCTAATTGATTGTTTTATAGACAAGGGAATGAGTGAAGAAAAAAACTTATCCTCCGCCAAAAGTCTGGTTTATATACAGTGATTTTGTCCATAATCCTCTTGTTCCATAATGCATCCAAACTCCTGTTTCCTTTGTATACCAATTATGTACAATTCCTATATTTCCTGCAAAACCTCATTCTTTTCCATTCGAAACCGGATTTCTTTTTTGTCGTACTTTAGCCTCTATTGAAAACCTGATTTCATTTTCGTCGTGCTTGGGCCGCAATTTGAAATGTGATTCCATTTTCGTCGTACTTTAGACTCTGTTCGAATTGTGATTTCATTCTGGTCGTGCATAAATCATTGTATCGCTCATCAATCATTATTCTTCCATCAATCATCACTCAGTACAACTGTAACAGAATCTAAATATAATCGGGGCAAGGCCGGGCTCGGGAGATGATAGCCCATGATTGGCGATCCAAGTGAAGGAATTAACAGGAATTGGGAGAAGAGGAGATGCACGTACTGTGATTGGTAGCCAGAGCATATATGCCGGCAGTCAGTCACTGGGACCTGCGATGAAGGCGACATGGTATAAAAGTGATTGACTGAGTGAAGATAGATGAGAGCTAGCTCTACACTGTTGACAGTTGATGCTGAGGGCAGAAACTTAACAGTGGATGGAACAAGGTTGAGAAAGAAAATAGAGATGTTCCAGAAGGAATGAGGGAGAAGCTGAGAACTGGAGGATGGACTCAACATGAAAACTAGATTTCGATTGGGCAACATCATATATAATCTGGTATCTTCCAACCCAAAATCACAGGTCGAACCAAAATTTGTTGTTTGAATTTGACTATCCCTACCATATAATGCTTGGCCCAGCAACTGTCAGACAAGAATACAAATGCAACTTACTAAATTAATTACTTGAATACAAATCCATAACACAAGTGCTTTCATCCAACTTCTCATTTTTCCCATCCATCTCTATCTTCTTTCACAAGTTTGTCTAATCTACAATTCAGTTTCCCCCCTGAGTATTGGCAGTCATCAGTCGGATAACATCTAGAGCCAACTTTCATTTATTTGCACTTAATTGATTACTCCTTTATACTGTATAGCCCTTGTTTCAACAGCCAGCTGTAGTAACTGACACCCTTTATATGCAGTTGCTATCAAGAACCATATGTGCAGTCCCCTTCTCCCCTCGATACAATTCAAGTTCTCTACTCAACTTCCCGATTATGGGTTAACATTTCCCTAGCCAGACATCATACTAATTATACCTGTATTTGATCTGGCCTTCACTCTCTGCCACCAACTTCAGTAACCAACTCCACTGTTGGTGCAACCTCCCTGCTCCCTTTCCAGGTCAAGTCCTCTATTGGGCTTCGCAATAATGGGTTCACATCTCCCGAGCCAGGTTATGTACTATTACAATCATATTCTCCCAGGCCTTCACACCCTGCAGCCGACCTCAGTAACCCATCCCACCATAGTTGCAACTTTTCTGCTCTCTTTCCAAGTCCAGTCCTCCACTGGACTTCGCAATCATTGGTTGATATCTCCTCATCCAGGTCATATACCAATTGACTTATATTCTGTCTTGCCCTTGCTTCCTGTATCCGGCTCCAGAGCAATCTCTCCTCAAGCCACCTCTCATCAATCCAGTCTGTCATTAACCCCATTTCGCATTAATCGTATCTCTCATTACATCCATCCCTCATCAGCCCCATCTTTCCAAGCCCTCTTCTGAGCCATTTCATCTATTTCTCTTCAATTCGGCTTGAGAGCCATTTTGTCCATCTGTCTCTGATTCATCTCTCTCCAAGTCTGCTCAAGAGCCAACTTGTCCATCCCTCCAAGCTGGCTTGAAAGCAATTTTGTGTATCTCTATCTGTGCCAATTTGAAAGCCTTCTATACCTCCTCCAAATCTATTTTATTTCTCTCTTTCCATGTCTATTTAACAGCAGTCTCACTTGTTTATCCCCAAGCCGACTTGAGACCGGGCATATCAATTGTGAAAGTGAGTATGTCAGTTGAATGAGTAAGAACGTCAGAGTTTCGAGAGTGATCATGTCAGAGTTGCAACTTGTCTATTGTAACCGATGATTTTGGAATATATAAATAGTATATATTATGATGATATATAAAGCTGCCATGAGATTATAGTCAATACAGTTCTGGACTCTGATATATAACCATAGTATGTGACCATTATACCTGTAGACTCGAACGTGATCACAATTATGGTTCAGCTTGACTGAGGGCTAGTGAACACAATGGGGTGGCAGAGGCCAACGGAAACGACTGAAAGAAAGCCCAAAAACTGACAGACGGCTTGAGAAGGTAAGGAGAGGAAGGTTGGAACAGGCAAAAGGACTAGTAGAGGCAATGACAGCCAACCTTGAGTTTGAGGTAAAAGTTAGAGTTTGAGGTAAAAGTTAAAGTTTGAGTTAAAAGTTAGAGGTTGAGTTTGAGTTCAGGCTAGAGAGCCCGCACCTGAGCAGAGGAAGTCGGGGGCAAGGAGAAGGAGTATATAGGGAGGGAGTTGTTAAGGGGGTATGTATGAGCATTTATAGGTACGGCCACCTCCTTAAAAGATGGAAAATTTTTGAACGTAGTCTTTGTTGGACTGGGCAAGTATTGGCTTTGAAGGGACATCAGCAAAAATTCTAACTGTGTTGGATGCCTACGTATGTTCCCAACGCACCCAATGCACCCAACGCAACTGGGCCCATATGTAGGTGGCAACCATCAGCACACTCCCTACCTACGCATCTAGTTGTCACAAAAATTTTCAGCATTGGCTGCTGCTTTGCCCTTCACAGAGTTATTACTTCATTTCTCATAATGATTTCATAAGTTTGGTTTAAATGGTTTATATTAATCTATATACAGATATCTCATTTCATATTGCTCCCACACCGGGAATACCTACTCAAGATCTATTCAATCGATGAGTGCAGGCGAAGAAGCAGAAAGAGCAGGATTACCAGTTCTTTCGCTTGTGGGGCAACTGTAGCAGTTGCACGACCAATGCCTGGAGTATCTGAACTGGATGATCTCCATGCGACAAATTGAATGTAGCTATTCACGTTCGATTCGGAGAAGAACTGCAATAGGCAGAACTGATTGAATACAGGAGAAGGAAGAGCAGGCGGAACAGGAGCAGCAGAAGGAGCAGGAGTACACTTTTGCCTGTTGGGCAATTGTAGCAGTTGTGTGACCGATGCCTGGAGTACCCGAACTAAATCAACACAACACGACGAATTGAATGAAGCTATTCACAATCGGTTTGGACAAGAACTGCAATAGTCAGAATTATCAAATACAGGAGAAGGAGGAGCAGGAGGAGCAGGAGGAAGTGTACTATTTTGCTTGTGGGGCAACTGTAGGAGTTGTGCGACCGATGTCTGCAGTATCTATATAGAATCAACTCGACATGGCAAATCGAATGCAGCTATGGACGGTCAGTTTGGACAAGAACTGCAATAGTCAGAACTTGTCAAATACAGGAGCTGGAGGAGCTGGAGGAGCAGTTGAAAGTGTACTATTTCGCTTGTGGGGCAACTGTTGGAGTTGTGCGACCGATGCCTGCAGTAACCGAGTAGGATCAACTCAACATGGCAAATCGAATGGAGCTATTCACGATTGGTTTGGAGAAGAACTGAAATAGTCAGAACTTATCAAATACAGGCGAATGAGGAACAGAAGGAGCAGTAGGAAGTGAACTATTGTATTTGTGGGGCAACTGTATGAGTGGTGCGACCGATGCCTGCAGTAACTGAGCAGGATCAACTCAACATGGCAAATTGAATGGAGCTATTCATAATCGGTTTGGAGAAGAACTGCAATAGTATAATGTTATCAAATAGAGAAGAAGGAGGAGTAGGAGGAAGTGAACTATATCGCTTGTAGGGCAACTATAGGAGTTGTGCGACCGACGCCTGCAGTACCCGAGTAGAATCAACTCGATATTGCAAATCGAATGAAGTTATTCATGATTGGTTTGCAGAAGAACTGCAATGGTCAAAACTTATCAAATACTGCAGAAGAGGGAGGAGGGGGAGTATGTCAAGGTTTCAAGGCGTGGAGTTCTAGGGGTTATAAAAACCAAACGGGAGGGTACAGTGATCGCGGGTACTGCGTAGCAAACTAGAGACTCGAAATCCGGAATCACAGAAGTGAACAGAGGTTGGTACCGAAGCTATTGATTGTTTGGTAGACTAGAGAACGAGTAAAGAACAAACCTATCCTCCGCAAATCCAGCATCTTTATATACAGTTAACGCGACCGTCGTCACCTTTGCTCACTCGTTCCGAAATATATCCTAACTCCACCCAACTATGTACACAACCCTTTCAGTCCGCGGCCTACGCCATAGCCATCACGCCATATTCACAACGCAACAAACGAAACCTGATTCCAACCAACACAACCTGATTCTTTCCAACAAAACCTGATTTTCTTCGTATTCCTGTATCCCAATCATCGATCCATATTCTTCCCTCGATCCTCACTCGACACAACCGTTACAGTAGCTCCCCCTTCTACAAGCTGAGTTCCTACGAAGCTATTGATCCGGGATTGCCAGGTTGTTCTTTGTGGAATACATCGATTGCTTGGAGTCCGTTCACATTGATTGCCGGTTCCCAGCTTTGTTCATCATAGCCTTTCCACTTGACTAGGTACTGCAGTTGTCGTCGAAACATCCTCGAGTCGTCGATGCGTTCCACTTCGTATTCTTCTTCTCCGTCCACAATAACTGCAAGTGGTGCGGATTCGGTTTGCCCTGGCAAGGGATCTTCCGATACTTTGATCATGCGGGAGATTGGTTGTACTGGATGAATGTGAAGATCCTTGGGTAGCTGTAACCGATAGGCCCATGAACTGATGGCTTCCGTAATCTTATAGGGTCCCAGGTGTTTCCAGTCAAGCTTCTTGCTGGGTCGTTGTGTTGTAATGTTCCTGGCGTCCATCCAGACTCGATCCCCAACCTTCATCTGCACTCCCTCTCGTCGGTGCTTGTCCGCTTGTTCTGCCTGAATATCTTGCGCTCGAGTCATTTCAGCCTTCATCTGTTGGAATATATCGTTCATTTTCTGGGAGATAATGTTTGCATTTACTTCCCTGATATCATTTCCATTCTGAATCGGATGTTGACTAAAGGTCATTCTTGGGTGAAATCCGTAATTGCCCAAGAATGGTGAGCATCCTGTTGTTTCCGAGGCGTGATTGTTCGATGCGAATTCTGCCATTGGTAGCCACTGTGTCCAGTCGTTCAGTTGATAATTGACGAAGGCCCTGAGATACTGTTCCATAATTGCATTCATTCGTTCTGTTTGTCCATCTGTCTGCGGATGAAACGCGGTCGACAGCCTTCGTTCGATTCCGAGTCTTTCACACACATGTCTCCAGAACTCTGACGCGAATTGGGGTCCTCTGCCCGATACTATGGTGTCTGGTAAGCCATGTAACTTGAACACCTCTCGTATAAACATCTCGCCCAGCTTCTTGCCGTCTGTATCGTCCCGACATGGTACTGAATGTTTCATTTTTAACAACCTATCAACCACTACCCATATGGCGTTGTACCCTCGCTCTCCGGTAGTCCCACCACGAAATCCATACTCAGATCCTTCCATGGTTGTTGCGGTATTTCCAGTGGTTTGAGCCATCCGTGGATTTTCTGGTGGGTTGCTTTGCTGGGTTGACATATGTGGCAGTTTCGTACGTACCTGTCCACGTCCTTCCTCATACCTGGCCATTGATGACTTCTTTTGAGGAGTTCGAAGCTTTTTGCTGTTCCTGGATGTCCTGCTGCTGGTGTATCGTGATGATCCTTTATCAGTTGAAGTTTCTTCGAAGTTTCTTCGCTGATGATTTCCGTGGCGTTGGGATACAGTCCTTCGCTGCTGTCATACGGGCAGTTCTTGCACACCCTTTGAATCCAATTCAACAACACTTCTGAACTGACTTCGGCTGCTTCTCGACTGACTACTTCCGCAAACGTTACCACCAATCCCTTCTGTATTCATTGGTCAAGATTTTCCGTCTTCAGCACGATTTGTTGGGTTGTTTCTGCCCCCCCCTTCGGAGGAATGTCTCCTGGCATTCTGGTAAGTGCATCGGGCTTCTGACCCTGTTTTCCTGGACGGTATATAATCTTGAACTTGAATCTTGACAGGAATTCAGACCATCTTGTTTGCCTTCTATTGAGTAGCTTTGACGTCATGAAGTATTCGAGATTCTTGTGGTCCGTCAGTATTTTGATTGGATGTACTGATCCTTCGCATTCCAGTCTCCATTGTTCCAAACTTTTAACGATCGCTCCCAGTTCTTGATCATAGATTTCGTAGTTTTCTTCCGCTGATAAATGTTTCTTTGAAAAGAATGTCACTGGATGGAGGATTCCCTGATCGTCATACTGTGATAAAACTCCCGCGGATACATAACTCGATGCGTCGGTTTCCAGGACAATTTCCTTTTCGTAGTTGAAGTGTGCTAGAACTGGTGCTGTTGTAAATGCTTCCTTCAATTCGGCAAATGCTCTCTTTTGATCAGGGCCCCAGTGAAAAGGTACCAGTTTCTTCATAAGTTTGGTTAATGGTTGGACCACCCTGCTATAATTTCTTATTAACCTTCGGTAGAAGTTTGCGAATCCTAAAAATGCTTGAACCTTCTTGAGCTTGCCAGGTGCGTCCCACTCCTTCACCGCTGTTACTTTTTCCGGGTCCATTCTAATCCCATTTACCCCAACTATCAATCCCAGATACTTCACATCCTGTTGATGAAACTCGCATTTTTCCTCTTTCAGATACAGACCGGCCTCCTTAAGTGTTGTCATTATTGCTCTGACATGTTCCTTATGTTCCATTAAATTGTCACTGTAGATAAGGATGTCGTCCAGGAATGCTGTACAAAGATGTCCAGAAAGGGGCGAAGAGTATTGTTGATAAATTCCTGAAAGCTAGCTGGTGCATTGGTGAGTCCAAAAGGCATAACGAGGGATTTGAACAGGCCATAACGAGTCCTAAACGCCGTTTTCCATTCGTCTCCCTCTGCTATTCGAATCATGTTGTAGGCGTCTCGGACATCCAGTTTGGTGTACCACTGGGCTTTTGACAATCTCAACAAGGTTTCCTGAATTAACGGTAACGGATATCGATTTTTTATGGTTCCTTCGTTCAGTCCTCGGTAGTCCACGCACAGTCGTAATCCCCCATTTGGTTTAGGTGCGAACAACACCGGTGCCCCACATGGTGATGATGACGATCTGATGAATCCCTTGGACAAGTTCTTTTCAATCCACTCTTTTAGGACCTGAAGTTCTTCTCTTGACAGGCTGTATATTGGCCCAAAGGGTGGGGTGAATCCGTCTTGGAGTGTGATCTTATGATCGTATGGTCTGTGTGGTGGTAGCCTTTCAGCGATTACTTTATCAAAGAGGGGGAGAAACTCATGATATTCCTTGGGAATTAACTGTTCCAGCGGTTTTTCTTGAAGGTCCTTCACTTCTAGGGCCTTGTTGATTTCGTATAAAGTTACCGCGTACACCTTGAGTTTCTCCTTTTAATTCCGTCTCATAAATGGAGCTGCGGCTATGGCACATATGTGCAGTTTTGGTTCATCGGATTCCGTTGTTTCCATATGATTTCCCCATACCCATACGCTCGAATGATGTTGACAGTGCTTCTGGCAGTAATCGCTTTCAAATCCTATTCCTTTTTTTGGAATTTGACCGTAACATCGTGAAGTTGTACCAATGATAATCCAAGTACGATTGGATAGTGTCCAAGTTTCGTAACGAATGCTGATAACTGTTCCTGATGCCCGCGTATACCTATGTTCAGTTTAGCCATAGTGGTGATGGTTCCTGATTCGATGGGTCTTCCATCTATAACTTCGAATTCTCTTGATTCTTTCAATTCTTGTTCTTGTAATTGATAATGGCGGACAAAATCTTTGTCAATAAATGCTATTCCAGTAGCTCCGCAGTCTATCAAAGCGTGGGTATCAATGATCTTGTCTTCTATTTTCAGCGAGCATTTCACAACGAGATGTTTGCTTTCCATAGAACACTCGTTTATTTCTGCGCTTGATATTGAAAACTGCGAAATACCGAAACTAGCATTGACTGACAAAGGAGATTCGTTTCCAGCGCAATTGCCACCCGTATTGCACTGGACTAAACTTTTCCCGATTCCACTTCCTTTCCTTTTCCTGTTGTCGAATCTGCATCCCCTTCATTCGCTGCCTTCCTAAACGGTGACACTTCCGTTTGTCCTGATGCTGCCTTCAATTTTCTTGGGCACGAGGCTGCGAAATGTCTGCTATCCCCACAGTACATACATAATCCTCCTTCCCTTCGTCTCTTCCTTTCCTCAGGTGTGATCTTCTTTCCTTTCACTGCCGAGAGATCCATTGGAGCGGGACCGTGATAACCTGAAACTGATCCTGCTGGTGCAGCGTCTGGGGCGGATGTGGTGTTTGTCATTGAATCGGACCTCTTGTAACCCTCCCATTTCCCAGATATCTTTTCCGCCGCTCTCCTTCTCAGTTGCGAGTCTCTTTTTGACACCATTTTGACGAATTCGATCATGCTTTCTGGCCCCTCGATATGTTGTATGGAATCTTTGAGCTCGTTGGATAATCCCTTTCGTAATGCGTCCAGTTGTGCATCTTCGTTCCACTTGGTGTCTACTACATATCTTTGAAACTCCGCGTAATATTGGGAGAATTCGCGGTCTCGTTGCCTGAGTTTCTCGAGTTCTCTCTTTGCCGTTGCTGCTCTGTCTTGATCTCCGAATGCTACATCTGCAGGTCAATTAGATCTTTCAGGGTATTGAGCTTGACTTCCCCTGAGATTTCGTCACAGTGTGGCATTTACTGTGCCAGAGCCACTCCCTTTAGACATCCAACTGCATACCTCAGCTTCTTCTGTTCATTGCTGAATGCCTTTGGTTTTCCGGCTATCTTCAATGCCAACTGCACCTTCCACCCTCGAAGTTCTTTCCTATCTTCTCCTGAGAAGCTGGTGATATCATTCACTTTTTCCTCTCGCTCTTCTCTATCCGTTCTTTCTCCTGTTTCTTCCCGTCTTCCCTCTGTCAACTTCAGAATCCTGGTCACCTGTTGTCGATTTTCTTCTGCCAGGTCCCTAAACTTCTCCATTTGAGCTTGTACATCTTCCAGATCTTGTTTCAACTCCGCCAGGTCTGGATTTGCTTTTTCCAATGCTTGTTTTAGGATCCGGATTTCTTCAACCAGGTCCCCATGACTGCATATTTGCGGTGTTTCTACTGTTGCCACTGTTTGTTGAGTAAGCAGTAGTTCCTGCTTCAGATTGTCCCTTTCCTGGACGACTTTTTCTCCTTCTGCCAACAATTTTGATATTCGTACTTCCGCATTCTTCACAGATTGCTGTTCCTTGAGCAATTCGTTCAGTCTGCTGGTTGTTGGTAGTTGGCTTAGTGCTGTTAGCCCTTTGTTGATGTCCGTGATGTGATTCCTGAGCTGTGTTTCGTTCATGGTCTCTGTATTTTTCGCTGCCACGTTTTCGAGCTCTATTTGTAAAGCTCCAGTCAACGTGACGTCGCGAGTTGGTCTCGAGGATTCTCTGGACATCATTCTGATGATGTAGAGAGGCGGCTGTGAGGAGACGGGATTCTGTCAAACAGTCTCGGACTTCATTTATGTTGTCTTGGATTTGTTGGACTGCTGCTTCGATTTCTGCTTCTAGAAATGGGTTGACCATCTACCAGAGGAACACCTCGTGTTTGCTGGGTGTTGTTACGATGATCAGCGGGGTTGGTAAAGGGGCCAGATGTAACTCGCGGTCGACTTCCTCTCCCTTGTTCGCTTTTCGTTCGTTGTGATCCGCCCACGAGATTTGGCTTTCTATGTCCTTTGGTGTTGCTTTGATCGTGGATTCAGATTTTGTTGATTGAGCTTCTGCTGCTCTGCCAATTGTTGTATGTGTTCCTCCGCAGTTATGTTCGCAGTAGCACGGTTCCTCGTTCTGGCAATCGACGTGAAGACCGTAATACTTGGTCCAGAAGTTTTTAAATACTGTGGCGTCGATTTGGAGGCCTCCTCCGTTGCTTGCTGCTTCTGTCCAGTAGCCATTCCAAGGAGATACCGCTTGTGGTTCGTCCCGGAAGTATGCTTCCAAAGGTTCCTCGGGTTCGTTGAGGATAGAGTCGATGCTATCAATGGCGTTTAGGGGTTCTTGTTCGAAGAGATTGAGGGTTCGACCAGCTAGGTCGAGGAAATTGATTCGAGATTGTTGAGGTTTGTTGCTGTGGTATGTTGGCATCTAAAACCGCGTGGATCCTTCTCGTCGATGTTTCCACAGGCACACCACGCAGGAGTGTCTCTAAAAGCTGTGTACTGTGAGCTTGTTTTCGAAGTTTCCAACTGATTTAAATACTGAACACAGGGGGTTGCAAGGTCTGTGGCAAAAGTAACAACCGCTTTGATGAAAATAGCAGCACATATACTGAATTATAACCGGTAGAATCGATTGTAGACTCGTTCTTCTGTCAAGATTTCAAGGCTCGGAGTTCTAGGGGTTATAAAAACCAAACAGGAGGGTACAGTGATTGCAGGTACTGCGTAGCAAACTAGAGACTCGAAATCCGGAATCACAGAAGTGCACAGAGGTTGGTACCGAAGCTATTGATTGTTTTGCAGACTAGAGAACGAGTAAAGAACAAACCTATCCTCCGCAAATCCAGCATCTTTAGATACAGTTAACGTGACCGTCGTCACCTTTGCTCACTCGTTCTGAAATACATCCAACTCCACCCAACTATGTACGCAACCCTTTCAGTCCGCGGCCTACGCCATAACCATCACGCCATATTTTCAACGCAACCAACAAAACCTGACTCCAACCAACAAAACCTGATTCCAACCAACAAAACCTGATTTCCTTTGTATTCCTGTATCCCAATCATCGATCCATATTCCTCCCTCGATCCTCACTCGACACAACCGTGACGGAGTACCATTTCTTTCACTTGTTGGGCAACTCTAGAAGTTGAATGACTGATGGTGGGAGTTGCTGAGACATAGAGAAAATCAAATCGAAAGAAAAGAGGTCATGGCAATTGGCAGCAATCTCATTGGTTAATCAATAATTGATTATACAACCATATAAGTTGTACTGACAACCAGGTAAGTTGTTTTTTGAAAAGTTCTTTCAACTGCTCCCACTGTTGCAGGGGTCCTTCCCAACGCACCCAATATATCCAATGCAAAAGCCGCTTACATAGGTACATATGCTATCTATGTAGGCAAAAAGTATTTCCTGATACAAATGTCCAGTATGGATGTAATGTAGGTACTTCTCGTTGAAGCGGTTGCGCAGGGGAAATTTTACCAGTGGTTGGTAACTAGCGATACTGTGACAGCAACGATGAATAATACAAACATAAAGAACTTTCACATCGTTATCGGAAATAGATATCAGGTAATAGTTTTTTAAAGTGGTAATATTCTCAAAGTAGAAAACGTAATAATATTTGAGGTCTGTTGTCCACTGTGTTTGTTCTGACTGTGGACCGTGCGGCTAGAGCTTGCCCTTTCTTCTGTCGGGGACAGAGGCAGTCATTTATACAAGAGTGGCCAAAAGACCGTTCCTGTTCAGAGGCATACATGTATGGCTTGACGGTACTTCTCCTTCAAGTGTGACACATGCGCATTTGTACAATCCTTATCTGTGTGGGGGCTTTACGATCTCTATTTTCTGAAGTCATCTTTAATCCATGTCAGACTGTAGCCTCATCAATCATTGCCAGCACCAATTTTGATGACCACCACAGAGATTTCCTTTTGACAACGTATGTGCCAAAACATCATTGGGCATCCCATGGATCATCACATGCCTAGTGGTTTTGCCACGATCGTATGACTTGGTAGAGGATTGGTACTTTTCTTTAGTACCTGCATTGTATGTAAGCTGTACAGCGCATACGGGATTTTGGCTACGTCGCTGATGGCAGTGTCGAACCACAACTTCAACTTTGTTATCTTGTTTCAATGTCAAGTAGAATAGTGGGTGACAGGGATGTGAATCCCCCAAGCATTCAGTCGGAGACCAGCTGATAGCTTGTAACCTGACTAGTGACGTCGCGTCCTATCTGTGACCTGGCAGGTGAGCTCTCTCAGGTAATATGCCGAAGTTCACAAGTGGCGGGGTCTATCATCCAGTCCCAGACACCTATTCTTCAGGTAAAGTCAGCTACCGGGGCACAGGAAGCTTAGACCCATTCATATTATCTCTAGGAATAGCAAAGTCCCTCTTACTAGAATTGTATTGTCTGCCCAACCAACTGGGAGGCTCCGTAGAGAACCGGTACAGATGTGTCCCACATCGCACTGGACGTTGATAATTCTGGTCTAACACATGATGTACTGCTGACCCAAAAGTCCCCACAATGACATGATGCAGCATTGGCAGTTCGGGTTGCTCTAGAAACGTATTGTGTCCGTTCTTCTAATCACTTTTCAATTCCTTTGCCAACTCAATAGTCGAATCATAGCGCGGTATCACCCATCTTCTATGTGGCTACCCATCGTGGTCAGATCGAGAAGGTGTGCTATCTCTATGTTGGATTGCAAGCCCACGCCAAGACATGGGATCGCAGCATAGAATATTCACTGGCATTTCAACTGGACTATATTGGGCCTCCTGCTTACTCAACTGCAGTACCCCCAGAGGTGTAATCTCTGCTCAATGCCTTAATCCGGTGAGGCGAGCCTGGGATTTGCTTTGACAGCTGTGACTCACACATCTGCAAAGGGAAAACCCCTAACAGGAGCAGAACAGAAGTGGAAAGGCAAGCAGCGGCTTTAGCATCAATCCACCCACCCACAACAGTGTCCTGGGTTCATTAGGACCGACTCTATACCCAGTAATAGACTCTCGGCCCGGAACGGGAGAGTCGAGGAGCTGTGCCGGCCACACAGGCGGCCTCCACGCCCCCGAAAATAGCAACCTTGTTTTCACTTTGTTTTCAGTTTTGTTTTGCCTTGCTTTCATACGTGTTTGCGTTTGTTCAAGTGATTTTGTATATGCCAATCAATTGCCATGGCTGTCAGAGGGATGAGCAAGCCAACTGGATCATATCTATAGACTCTGACAATTGACTATGCAGACTGAAAGTATCATGGCCATTATATTTGAGAACTTTGATATGCTATGATAATTGGCCTGAAATCTTAGATACCAAAAACATATCAACACTGGACTCTTTGGCTATTATATCTAGAGATGCATTGTGAATTAGCAATAAGATTGCAATATCACCCCCAGTTGCAGTATATTACAGGAGTATTATGAGAGTGTTATTCTAGTTATGAATATTGGGCTTGGGCATATTTCTATTTTCTGGCATTTCAGCAGTTACAGTTACTGGCGATTACAGTAAGTCACATGGCATATGGTAAGTTACAGGTAATGACTTACCATTTTGCAAACATATTAATAACTACCTGTATCGATTACCTTTCAAAAACTGCAGAAATGGAAGGCCATTCCATAATACAAGAGTTACAGCATGTAGAACTTTCTGAAATAAACCAAGACGTGATGGCAAGAATGATATTGGTGGATTTTACCTTCCTCTACCTGGTTCAATCCATGGAAGTGGCAAATACAATGAAAAATACGATTGGGGAAATCCTGGCAGTATCTTTCTGCCAGATCAAGGATCAGGTAGGTCAGTTAAATGAACAAGTTGCCAATCAGGCAACAACTATCATAGCAGCCACAGAAAGAATCTCTGTGTTAATAAAAGAAGTAATGAGCCTTGTGGCAAACCAGGATGATATGTACAAAAAGTTAGTATTAATATAGCTAAAAGTCAGGGACTTGGAAGCAAAAGTGTCTCTCTGTATGCATGGAGATCTACA
The DNA here is from genome assembly GCA_015178995.1 of Trichophaea hybrida. Classification (NCBI taxonomy): domain Eukaryota; kingdom Fungi; phylum Ascomycota; class Pezizomycetes; order Pezizales; family Pyronemataceae; genus Trichophaea; species Trichophaea hybrida. The sequence goes on from WHVE01000578.1 coordinate 25,436, forward strand.
GGCCAATGTTACAGACTTAGACAATAGCTGGCACAAGCAATAACAAAAGAGTAGAGAAACTAAAACCAGAACTGGAGAATGTACAGAAGATAATGCTGAAAGTGAATAGCAGAATTGGCAATGAAAATTGCAGATGAACCAATGTGATTCTTTAATAATCAATGCAAAATGTGGTATGCAGCCAATCATCTGGAAGGTATAGCCCTACATCAAATCCAGCCATATATCAACAGAAAAACTGCAAACCTTAAACTGAAATCACGGGAATGACTGTTAGATGTTTTACAGCTGGCCATCAGATATCAAGAAATATGCGCCACCATAAATAGAGAGCTCCATAGACTTTGACAAACAAACTGATCATTCTTTCAGTACTATGCGGAATTCCAATGATGGGTGCCAGACGTTGACTGGAATGATGAAGCTTAGTTGGAAGTACTGAGACAGGGCTTGTCTGAGGAACTGAAGGATTCATTACAATATTGCAAACTTCATGATGCATCTCACAGAACTCATTCAGTTCTATTCAATGTGTGATTCACAGATCCATACCCAAGCGGCCACAAGACAGTCTGGAAGGTGGACAGCAGAGCCAAAGAAACATGGAACCCTGAGCAACTTCATATCCGCCCCAGAGACAGCCCTAATAGACATAGTAGCAGGATACCACAGTCCTGTTCCCATAGATCTTTGTACAGTCAATTGAAAGAAAATTATCGTTGAAGAAAGAAAATGGTGAAGGGAAAGAGGGCTTTATATGAACTATGGCGAAAGCAAACAATTTGCAGTATCATATCTGAGAAAATTGAAAGCAGCTTCAGAGCAAATGGAGGCCAGACCATTCAAAGAAAATTAGAGAAAAGGGATGAAGCAGAATGTGGAGTTAGGAAAAGTTTAAGCCCATACAATTCGGATGGCTATTGTACTGGGTGCAAATCTCCTTTGTCAACACATATTAGTTGCAGTGTTAGAAGTTACAAGTATTCAATTTAGAGTACTGAAATAAATAAATTTTCGATTGAAAATAAGTATTGCCTTGTGAAATGTTTACAGAAAGTCAGTGGAAAAATAATCAACACACATACTTTGATTGACGGCAGAGCCACCAGAATAGTATTTCAGAACAATAATGTTGTTTACCATCATCAGTTGAAAGAAAAAAATTTGAAAGGATCAAGAGAATTAGAGGTTATGGATAGAAGACTGATTGAGTCAGGAATCATTATAACTATGGCCAAGATAAATATAGAAACACAATCATACCTGGAGCAATGTTCAACATTTGTACCCAAGTTAGAGCATTATCCAATCACACAAGAATTGTACTGATTACAACTGCATATTATAATAGTTAAATTCCAAGCCCAAATAATTTGCTTTGAAAGCAATCATTGCCAACAATACTCTCAATATCACTTGAGATTCTGGGTGTAAGATAATTATATAAATATAGTCACAAATCCAGACAAATCGAAGCTAGATATCTGTATAGTAGCATCATTACCGGTTATGAGATTAATATGAACAAAAAAACAGAGGGTTTGCACCAATACATTATACAAGATCAATACGACTCTGGACATACATGATTCACAAGAAAAATACTTCAAAGATGTTATTTCCAAGAAATACCATATGTTTTTATCCCCATTCAGGAAAACAATCACAGGAATATTACCTTTATATCACACTTATGATAATAAAATATTATTGTAAGATGACTGTATACCTCCATTCAGATCTATTTACAGCCTTTCACAAGATGAATTGAAAGTCCTAAAAGAATGGATAGAGAAAAGTTTATCTAAAGAATTTATGTGATCATTATTTGTGCCTTGTGGAGCCTGAATACTTTTGACCCTGAAACAATGTGGAGGCCTAACATGCTGTATCAATCATTGCGGCTTGAATGAAAGAACAATAAAAAACTGGTATCTCTTGCCACTGATTCAAGAAACCTTACTGAAATTCTTGAAGGCCCACTACTATACCAAATTTGACATCCACAATATGTATAATATGATGACAATTGCAGACGGGGATGAGTGCAAATCAGCTTTTAAGATCCGTTATAGACTTTTTAAATCCCTTGTTAGGTCTTTCAGACTCACCAATATGCTGGCATCATTTCAAGAGTTTATTAATCATATATTACCACCCTTCCTTGATTTATTCTGCAATGCCATTTGGGATGATATCTTCATCTACCACAGCCACCTGAAGGTACACAAGCAACATGTCAGAGTAGTTATAACTGCATTCAACGAAGCTACACTCTATCTAAAGGTTCAACATCGCAGGTTCGATATAGACGAAATCTAGTACCTAGGGTTAAGTATTGGAGTGAAAGAAATCAGAATAGTTCTAGAGAAAGTCTAGACAGTCAAGAACACAGAAGTAATAGAGAAACTTAAGGCAATCCAAACCTTTTGAGGCTTTGATAATTTTTACTGATGATTTATACTGGATTATAACAAGGTAGTGTAACTACTAATAAAACTCACAAAGTAGCTACTATCTTTCCGCTGGGGATCACATTCAAACAGGCCTTGTACAGAACTCAAAATGGCCTTTACGATGGCCCCAATACCAGCATAAATTGATTATAAAAATGAAATAGTTCTGAAAACTGACACCTTAAGTTAAGTATCGACTGGAGTCTTCACTTAGTGCGATGACCAAGGTGTGCTATACTCTGTGGCCTTCTTTCCCAAAATTATTTACCTGCTGAAGAGAATTGCAAAATCTATAATTCGGAATTAGGTACCATAGTCAAAGCCTAGAACCATGCAGGCCCAAATGTAAATGTTCGGTACATCCAATTAAGACTCTTACAGATTACAAGAACCGGGAATTCTTTATAATATTGCATCGGTTAAATTGAAAACATACCAGTGCGTTCAAATTGGTGTGAATATTTACATTCAAGACCGTTTACCGACCACGAAAGCAAAGTCAAAAATTCAATACACTCACAAGAATGCCAGAAGCCATTTCCCAGAAGGGGGTGGGCAGAAAAAATCCGATTAAACATGCCAAAAATGGAAAACCTCCACAAGAGACTACATAATAGGTCAATCATGGCATTTGAAGAAAGAGTCAACCTCAATAATGACTCTGTAAGTCATGTGGAGTTATGGAATTCGGTAAAAATGGTGTGCCAGCAATATCTATATGACAGTAGCAAATAGCTATATATATATCCCCTGGATCGTAACTGGTTCCCAGACCATATGGTCCGCCCATACAACCATTACAACCACACCCCAACAAAGCCCACCTTAGTTTTTCCTTTTAATAATATCTTCTCTAGTAGCAAATAAAACTTTCTATCAAAATCAATTGTAAATTATATCAAGTATAGCATTGTCAATCCAGCTACCCCTCCAAAATCCACCCCCTCCAGCTATCACCCCACCCCCTATCCCTGCACCACCACCCACCCCACCCCTTTACAGCTGATGCAACTCAACAAAACAATTCCTTTCATCATTGGGATTCAGTGGCTGGTTACATTGAGTGCAAGTCTATTGAGTTTTTGGTTGATATTTCATATTTTTCATTGGACTGTTTCTCTGCTTTCAGCAGCAAAGCCAATACCCCAATCACTTTCCCTCGTCAAGATGGACTGGAAGGTATCCACAGTCACATCTTCAGTCTAGGGGTAATGAGGTATTCTCTTTAACATTTGACAAGGCGGATTTGGCCTTAGTTGACTGTACAATCTGTAAGGTGGAAATTAGTCCAGGCCTATCCAGGACCAACATTCAAGCATAGTGCAAATGAAACCCCATGTGTATGATGGTGTTAGAACTCTGAGACATATCCTGGTGGATGAAATAGACATTTGTAACCATGGTATCAAATGCCCAGAAGAGCATAGGCTACCATGTGCAAAAGGAGGTCAATTGAGTATCATATTAGCTGCATAGTTGATCCGCAATACCTACACCACCCCTGTTGTGATTGTAGTCATCAATGCCAAGAAGAATCGTCATCTGTTGCTTCTGCGAATCACCAACGGCCTCTTGGGACTCCTTTTCATTGGTACACTTCTTCCCTGGCCACTTTCTTGGCCTCTCTTGCTGAGATTCAAAGTCATATACAATACTGAGAATTATAACAGGCATATTATCAAACCACAAATGTACACCAACCAGTTGGCCAAAAAGGCTGGCTTTGACAATGAGTACTTTCAGGGTATGGTACTCATATTTTCCAATATCTTGTTTCAGAATTTTGAGTTCTGGATGAAATCCAGCCAAGGAAATGTATGCTATTCCACAGGCACCCATATGCAAATCATGATGCAATCTTTCCAACAAGGGAACTGTTGTATAAAAGTTATCCAGGTAGACTATAAAGTACATGGTACTGGGGAACTTCTATAAGAGATGGTATACAACTTCTCCTGTTGCAGTCAAGCTATCAGTTGATGGAACAGGATCAGGACCAGCCTGGTTTGAGGCTGAATGGAAATTTCAGATGTAACTGTGGTCAGCAAGGCAGTGAAACTTGAATCCTGGTTCAATGAGCTTGCTTGGTATCCTGTATGTATTGGTGGACTGCCCAGTAGCTTATATCATATATTTATCCAAAGAAATATGTGTTGAAGTTATGCAGTATTACTGTGAACTTTTCGATGTTGGTTCAAAATCAGATCAACTTTACTGTGCCATAGTTACCTTCCTATTGGTGCTATCTTCAGGAGATCTGGGGAGGATACATGAAAGTACCTTTTAATCTTCTCCAATTGTGTTTGGCTCATATACTTGCAAGTAGCATGGATAGAATTCAGCCCATTCTGCCTTCAGTAGTCCCTTACTTCAGGGGAACTATGTACTGCAATATACAATACAATTCCCAACCAAGCCCCTAGTTCTGATGCCGAGACCCCCTTCCACTTTCTACCACCTCCCAATTGTCATTTGTTGGCCTTAGCTGTGGCATATGTATTGCTGCGGATTGCCATATCCTCCAACAGTACTGGTGTTACAAATCAACTTGAAAGCTCAAAGAACTGTATTGTATGTTGATAATGGATCTTGGATAGGAGGGTGTTGTACGCAGTATGTGGGTAATTCCTTGGAATGATAGGCTGGAAGGTGTGAGGGTTCTGAAAGATCTGAGGTGCGGGGAACTGGATTTGTGTGTCCATGGGGGTGAGCAAGTAATTTTGGGTGATTGGTCGTTTTTTCGATTTGCCATGGTCCTTAGATATTGTTGTTTAGGAATGTTTACTAGCAGTAGCTTCTCTATTTGCTTTGAGAGATACAAGTTAGTAGGAGGTATTGGGATCCTGCTGTCACAGTATTCTGATTGATATTTCTGGTTTTTAGAAATACAAATCTGAGGATTACACCCCTACATGAACAGCTCTATTTATAACTTTCTCACTGCATCAGGAAAATGCAATTTCCTCCATGGCCTGGCACCCACCTTCCGGGATCCTCCTTGGGCCTCAGGAGGCTCCCAAACCCTCCCGAATCATTTTACTATGCTCCGACGTGCTCCATGCAGCTCCCGGTGCACCTGTGAACTTTCCACAATTGCACAGGAGCATCTCACAGCATTGCTACCACTTCCTGGGAGGTCCACAAACTCACTCCTTCATCAGCAACGTGTAAAATGCACCTGGAGCGTTGGTGCAATCTCCGGGAGCCTCCGGGAGAAATGGCATAGTTTTGGACCCTCTTGAAGCTCTAGCTAAGTTCTTTGGAAATTTTGACCATTTTGTTCCTATTTCCTAAGGTTTCGGCGCACCTGACATCTTAGTTTCGGCGCTCCGAAAACTACTGCAAGGATGCTCGACGCATCTGAGATCGTGAGATCGTCATCACTCCTGAGATCCCTGGTGCGCCGGAGATGCTCAGCCCTCGGTGCTCCTTAATTCACGTTTGTACAGGCCTTGAATGAGGGGTGAATCTTGATTCTATTGATATCTACAATATATACAGGGTTGGATGAAAACAAGGGAGATGAGAGACGACATTCAAGCGGGCTTAGAGAGAGATGACAGGATGACTCTCGAGAATGGATCTCAAGCGAGGTTGGGGATATATATCTGCAGCGATCTGAGAGAGATGGATTTCGAGCGGGCTTGGAGAGAGATTGAGGCTTCCGAGCACGATTCATTGTGTGAGAGACGGTCGCTGAACCTGGTTGCTGAAAGCGAAGACAGAACAGAAAGCGAGTAATTGGTGCGAGATCTGGCTTGGAATATGTTAACCTACGATCGGGAAGCCAAGTAGAGGACTTAACTAGGGTAGAGAGAAGAGGCTGCATGTACGGTCCTCGGCAGCAAGGGAGAGTCAGTAGCTGCAGACGGTGAGGGCCAGGAGAGCGAGAGCTAGACGGAGTGCGAGAGATGGCAGGCAAGTGATGGCGGACAAGCCGGCTTGGAGAGCGATGACGAATTGTCGCGCAGGCATGGAGATGGACGAGATAGATCTCAAGTGGGCTTGGAGGGAGTTTGAAGAGAGAGATTGATGCTGCCAAGCACGAGAAACTGTGAGAGAGATGGTCACTGAAGCGGGTTGTTGAATGCGAGGCATGACAGAACGCGAGTAATTGGTACGAGATCTGGCTAGGAATATGTCAACCCACGATCGGGAAGCCCAGCGGAGGACTTCTCTGTACGGTGCTCGGCAGCAAGGGAGAGTTGGTAGCTGCAGCCGGCTGCAGAGGGCGAGGGCCAGGAGGGCGAGGGCCAGACGGAGTGCGAGTGTAATTGGTGCAAGACCTGTGGCTTGAGAGATGTTATCCCACGATCGCAAAGCCGAGTGGACGACTTAACATTGATAAGAGAGGAGTCGGTCTCTGAAACCGGCTGCAGAGATGAGTACCACACGGTGTACGAGAATGATTGATCGAGCGAGGACAGATGACAGCTGGCTCATGATGTTAACTGACTGTTGACTGGCGATGCGCTGGGGAGGAGATTATCTCTGGTAATGCTGGATGTGACTAGAAGGAAAGAGAGCGAATTTGGATGAGGACTTGAGAGCTGCAGACACCAGAGACGAACGAAAGCTGTGAGCTTGGATTCGTGCGCGAAAAACTAGGTCCCGATTCGGTATGTTGCACCCGTCAACTCGTATAATCTGCTTGGCATGCCCTATTTCCTAACCCAAACTCGCAGGTCGAATCTAAATCAGAGGTGCAATTTCGGCCGACCAAGCCTTATATGGCTTAGCCCATTGACAATCAAACAAATTAGACGAGAATACGAATGCAACTTACCGAATCAAGTCCTAGTTTCACGCTTACGAATCCGAACTCAGATGGCTTTCGTCCATCTCTATCTCTCTGCAGCTCTCAAACTCTCATCCATCTTCTCTCTCTTTCCTTCTCGTCCTCTCTCTCAACCTCGTTTCATCCTTGTTTTCTAGAGTTAAGTTCCCACCCCTGAGCATCGCCAGTCATCAGGCGGTTAACATCATGAGCCAGCTGTCATTTGTCCACACTCGATCGATCACTCTCGTACACCGTGGTACTCATCTCTGCAGCCGGCTTCAGAGACCGAATCCTCTCTTATCAATGTTAAGTCCTCCACTTGGCTTTGTGATCGTGGGATAACATCTCTCAAGCCACAGGTCTTGCACCAATTACAATCGCACTCCGTCTGGGCCTCGCACTCCTGGCCTCGTTCTCTACGTGCGGCTGCAGCTACAGACTCTCTCCCTCCGATGCGCGCACCGTATGCGCAGTCGAGCACCGTGCGTGCAGCCTCACCTCTCTACCCAAGTCAAGTCCTCCACTTGGCTTCGTGATCGTTCGTTAACATCTTCCAAGCCAGATCTCGCACCAATTACTCGCTTTCTGTCTTGCCCTCACTTTTAGCAACCGCTTCAGAGACCGTCTCTCTCACAATTACTCGTGCTCGGCAGCCTTAATCCCGTTTTATATCCATTATGTCCATCTCTCTCCAATCCTACCGGTGATCCGCGTCAATCTCTCCAAGCTCGCTGGAGATCCATCTCGTCATCTCTCTCGAAGCCCGCTGGAGATTCGTCATCTCTCTCCAAGCCCGCTGGAGATCCGTCATCTCTCTCCAAGCCTGTCTTATGTCCCCCTTTGTATTAGTCCAAGTGTGTTTATAGTGTAGATAGTTGGATATCAATAGAAACTACAATTTCAAGCACCTATGTTCCCATTCTAGTACTACTCCAGCACGTTGGTGGTTGCGCTCGAGCACAAACAAGTTTTTCATGAACTCCAGAATCATATACCAGTGCTCCCGGAGGCTCCCAAACCTTACACCGGTGCTCCTGGAGGCTACAGAACCATGCACTGGCGCACCCGGTGGCTCCAGAACCATGCACTGGCGCACCTGGAGGTTCCAGAACCTTACACCGGTGCTCCCGGACGCTCCATAATCTTGCACCGGTGCGCCCAGAAGCTCCAGAACCTTGCACCAGTGCTCCCAGAGGCTCCCAGAGGCTTCCGGATGCTCTGCAGAGTGCGTCATTCAAAATCAACTCCGCAACCTCTGGAGGGTCCCGGAGCTTCCGGGACTGGACGATTGACTTTGCTGATGTGTGGCAGGTTTTCTAGAACTTGCCAGAATACACCAATAATACAATTAAACAGCTTTACAAATTCTTAGATCATGATTCCATATTTTGATTGCACCACCATGTTTGCAGGGTGGGGTGAGCCCATTGCCATCGCCCAAATGGTTTGGTATTCAAAAGTTATAATCCAGGGGATAAAAATCAATCACTGGAGACATACGAAATATGATAAGCACAACCCATTGACAATCAAAAGCTCAAGTGAATGCAGCTGTACCATGATTTTCCAGTTATTGAATATTCAGAATAAGCAAAAACCTACAACCTGCTAAGTTGAATTTATTTCTGATGTTGGATGAGGAAGAACATAGATTGCTATATGTAAAATTGCCATATTTGTTAGTGAAGCAAATCTGTTTAGAGAAAGATCCATGGATATCTTCAACCGCTTATAATACCAATACAAACATGGAGGGATCTGGATATGGAATCTGTAGTTGGACTACTGGAACATAAAGGGTTCAATACAATAAGGATTGTAGTTGACCACCTAACGGAAATACTTCACCATGTACCCTGTACAACCAAGGTGGATAGTAGAAAGTTGGGAGAAATGTATATCAAAGAAGCATTCACACTACATGGACTGCCTGAAACAATAGATTCAGATCAAGGACTGCAATTAACATCGGAATTTTGGAAATATATCCACAAGAGACTGGAATCAAACAAGGATTATACACCAGATTTCACCGCCAGGCCAATGGCGAAATTGACAGAGTGAATATGATAATGAAATAGTATCGCCAAAACATTGTTACTAATTAGGAGAATGATTGAGTATGGTAGATACTATTGGTAGAATTTGTAGGTAACATTTATACATTGGAGATGACAAACTGTTCCAAATTTTTCAGCAACTTTGGTTTTTATGTGCAAATGATCTTTTTCTAATATTCGATCCATGATCCTTATGATATTTGTAAAGTCAATACCCAACAGGTGGCCTAATAGATGGAGTATCATTTTAGCAAACTCAGAGCCAAGATGAAAAGGGCCCTGGCCATTTCATTCAAACTGGCAAACAAGTCTCTAAAGATGGGAATTGAATGGGTAACAGGAGATAGGGTGTGGCTGGACACAAGAAACATATTGACTGCCAGGCCAAGTGAGAAGTTTGACCAGAAATATATAGAACAATATGATATTATGGAAGTCATCAGCTCCTGGGCCTATCGAATTAAATTACCCAACCAGCTATACATTTCCAATATCCAACCAATATTTTGTTTGGAAAAAAATGCTCAAGATCCTCTCCCATATCAAAAGCAAAAACCACCACCACAAGGAATAGTACACAGAGAAGATGTATATGAAATTGAGTAGATGGACAATTCTAGACAGTTCCAGAGACAGCTGCCGTATTTGGTAAAATAGAGGGGCTATGACTAACACAGTTGGAAGTCCATGATCAGCATGGATGGACTTAATACTATTGATGAGTTTCATTCCGAATACCATAGTAAGTACAAAAAATAAACATCATGGATACTAGGTAATGAAGAAGGGAAACTACTGTCACAGTTGTGCTGAATAAGGATTGGTGGCTGAGTAATGATTGGTGAGCAATGGAGGAGTCTATGCTTTATAAGAATGAAATAAAATTTCAAATAGAACAAAATCAGGTTTCAAATGGAACAGAATTGGATTTTGAATACAAACAATCCGCTTTCACAGGAAAAGTAGAAATTGTTATAAAAGCAATATACAAATGATAGCAGGAGTTGGAATGTAATATGGAATGAGTTAATTATTGTATATTTACTATGCATTTGGCAGCAGATAAATTTCTTTTCTTCAATTGTTTCCTTGTCTACAAAACAATTAAATTGCTTTAACTTTGTCCTCTTTCACACTTGGTAATTCTGGATTGAGTTTTCTGCATACAGTTCTCTCTCTTTAGCTACAAGCTATTTTTAATTCTTTAAGCCCTCTGGCTTTCAATATATATAACTCCTGGAACTTTGAATTCTGAATTCTCAATACTCGAAGCCCTAAATACTTGACCTGAAGATTATTGTATTTCTCAAGATTATCGTACTTCTGAAGGTCATTTTACTTTTGAAGGTTATTAGTTTTCTGGTACTAAAAGTTATCTCACAACTGAAGCATACTCTTGTCTTACCACCAAAGTTCATTTGAGTTTTAACATCAAAGTTTATTCAAGTCTCACCATTGAAACTTATTTGAATCTTACCATCAAAGCTTATTTGAGTCTTACCATTGAAACTTCTTTGGGTCTTGCTATTGAAACTTATTTGAGTCTTGCTATGGAAATTCATTTGAATCTTGCCATTGAAGCTTATTTCAGTCTTGCCATTAAAGTTCATTTGAATCTTACAATTGAAGCTTATTTGAGTTGCCCCATTGAAGCTTATTTGAATTTCACTATTATAGCTTCTTTGAGTCTTGCCACTGAAGCTTTTTGGAGTCTCACCATCAAATCCTATGTGAGTCTCACGATTGAATTTTATTCCAGTCTCATAATTGAAGCCTATTCAAGTCCTATTATTGAAGCTAATTGGAGTCTTGCCATCAAAATATATTTGAGTCTCACTATTAAAGGTTGTTCAAGTATCACCAGTGAAGTCAATTCAAGTCTCTATATTGAAGTTTATTTAAGTTTCACAATTGAAGTTTATTTGAACCTCACCACCAAAATATATCCCAACTAATCCCATAGTATTCAAGGCCAAGGTATTGAAGAATACAATTGATAGTACAATGTCAGCAGTTGTGATTCTAGCCTTGGGGAGAGCAGATCTCCTAGTCAGATTAACCAGCCCAATCCAAACCTTGACTTCTATCAAAGATTGACTGCATCAGTTCATCTGCAAGTACAGAAGTTGCAGCTTTTATGGAAAACTGGTAGTGGTAGTGGGGATAGTGATCACGATGGTAATTGTGTGGGAGATGGTGATGGTCATACTTGAAGTTGAGTCTACACTTTGAAGTTCTTGTTAAGTCTGCTAGCTACTGGCCGATATTGCTGGCTAGATACTTGCCCTCTTGATTTGGTCACAGCACTCAAGTTATCCTCTAGCTATAGCTTCATCTACAGGCTAGAGCTATTCAAACTTCAGATGCTAGGGTAAGCAGAGAGTAGTTAGAGCAGAAGCTATCTAGAGCAGAGACTTGCTAGATCAGAGACTAGCCAAAGCAGAGGCTAGCTAGAGCAGAGGTTGGTTTGAGCTTCTGGCAAACCTTGAGTAAAATATGTTAGTAAGTCTAATGCTATTCCATTAGTACAGCTGTATTACTTGAAAAGTGTATCTGCATAAACGCTGGAAACCGGAAAAGTATATCTGTATGAAAGACAAAACACAGCGAAAGTTGCCTAAAAGCCAGACAGTTAGTACTACTTTCAAAGTTGCATCTTGTCTGAGTATTCACAGATGTGCTGTCACTCTGGTGAAAGCTGCAAAGAGTTGGAAAGTGTTGTTAACATATATCTGACACAGTCACAGCTATTTCTGTCTTTTTTCTCTACTTGGTCTTCCAATTATGGGTTAACATACCCCAATCAGGATTGTATATCTATTAGTTCATATTCTGTCTGGCAACCACTTCCTTTATTCAGATTTGGAGTCATCTTTCACCAAATCCTCTTCTGATTCATCTTTCATCAATTTCATCTAGCATGAGTGAGTAATTTGCAAATTGGTGACCTGTTAAGGGTTGATGACAAATGGTTATATTTGTTTGGAAAAAAACCAGTTTATGTATTGTAATTCACAAGAATAACTGACAGGTTGTTAAGTGATAGAAACAAGTATGCAAAATAAGAAACAAGTTTTTAAAGAAAAAATCAGGGGTTGCTAAATTGGAAACATATTTGGATACTTGTTGAAAAAATAAGAATGGTATGAGGTTGGAATAGATATAGGTGGTGTATAAAGTTAGATAAGGTTTGGATGCATCTAGAATGAGTGAACTGAGGTGACAACAGTTACAATTGTTGTAAATAATACTGATGATTTGATAGAGGATTGGTTTGCTCCTTACCTATTCTCTAGTCTACAAAACAGTCAATTGCTTCAGTACAACCCACTGTTCACCTCTGTAGTTTGTCATTTTGTGTTTCTTGTTTTGCTTGCATACTTGCAATCCTGAAATCCTAATTTGATATTATAACCCCTAGAACTTTAAGTCTTGAAAACCTTGACATCATATTTTATCAATTCTGTCTTCTATCAACCCTGTTACTTATCAACCCTATCTTTTATCAACCCTGTCTCTCATCAATCCTATTTTGTATCAACCTTGTGTCTTATAAACACCATCTTATCAAACCCAGTTGATAGCCATTTCATCTATTTTTCTTCAAGTGCATTCAAAAACCATCTGGTCTATTTCTCTTCAAGTCTACTTTTTAGTGAACATATCAAAGTGTCAGGGTTTCAAGGCTTGGCGTTCAAGGGGTTATAAAAACCAAACTAAAATTCGAAATTGCAAGAATTGCAAATAAGACAAGAGACTCAAAATCTGGAATCAGCGAAGTGAACAGAAGGTGGTGCCTAAGCTATTGATTGTTTTGTAGACTAGAGAATGAGTGAAGAACAAACCTATTCTCCGCGAAGCTATCAGCCTTATATACAGCTAACGCGACCATTGTCACATTTGCTTACTCATTCCAAAATACATCCTATCCTCACCCAACTATGTATACAATCCTTTCAATCCAAGGTTCACGCCACAACCATCACACTATATTTGCAACACAACCAACAGAATCTGTTACCTTCCAACAGAACCTGTTTCCTTTTAACAAAATCTGATTCCTCTCGTATTCCCTATCTTTTTAATCAATCTGTACTCCATTTCCGATCCTTACTCAACACAACTGTGATACAAAGTTGTGAAAACCAGAATATCCAGGTTTTTAGAGTGATTATTTAAGAGTTGTCAAAGTGATAGAGTTGGTATCAGAGTTTTAAGAGTGCATCACAGTTGCAACTTGTAAATAGTACTTGAAAGCCATATTTCATTAAGCAATACTGTGTTTCTTTTTGCATTTTGCCAACAGTAGATATACTTTTGCTAGATATCAATAGAAACAGCAAATTCAAGTAACAATGTCTATACTATTTCTACCAGTTGGTGAGAAATTTTAACTAAGTGAGAATACAAGAAATTACAAGAATTTCAGTCAAAAGCATATATTATTTTCAAACACAGTATGCTCAAGCAGCAACTAGTTTTCACAATAACAATCTTGATATACATTTGTATATTATCCTGAAAACTGAAAAACCATATACCAATATACGATTTCACTCCATAAGCTGCAATATGCTGCAGTAATATATAGATAACAGCAAAAACGACCCATAACACAGTGAAACAGTAACATCAAATTCCAATTACTATTGTATGGGCACTCTTCTGGATAACTGGTTGCTATAGTTATGTTTGTCAGCATGTCCTCTGTATGAAAAACCTTTATTGATTAGAAAGAGTCTACAATACTAGTAGAGGTGTAACTGTGGGAGCTGAAGTGAGAGTCCTGATAGTTATAGTTGTAGATGAGGAAATTCCTAGTAGAGTTGGAGGCAGAAGATAGATAGAATAGTTGTGGTGATAACAAGTAGAATAGTCACAGTAATGTAGAAGTTCAACAGTAGAAAAACCATGATGGTTCACTGTGCCTCTGCAACCTGTTACTTGACACCTCAGTTGGTGCCCTCAGTTGGTGTATAGGTTGATCTATTTACCAAGTTAATAAATTGGCATATTGGTCGACCTGTTGGCCAATGGAAAATTCAGTATGGGTTGAAACATATACGGTGATGTTTGCATACTGTTTTTATATATGTGGTAACATTAGTGTGATGCCACAAAGGCAGTATAGTGGATTGTAGCAGAGGGTGAACCTTATTTACTAGCATCCATGGTAACCTACCATGGTAACCATTGTCATCACAGCATCGCTGTTGCCAACCTGAGTTCCGTGGTCCAGTCATAGTTCGGTCACCACCAGTGGTAGTCCACCGACTTGACCTGAAAAAACCCTGACAAATAGTCTGGGACCAGTTGGGACCGGACGATTGGGATCACTGTCACGGGGACCATACCTCTTTTGCCGGCTAAGCTCATTGATAGCGTGGTACTAAAATTTGAGACTGAGATCTAGAGCTGTGGTAAATCTGGAGGAGGGGGGATGGGGAAGACCCTACGTCTGACATCTGAGATTCAGAGTAGTCTCCAGAAGGTTGTCTGGAGGCATCCAAACTCTACGGGAAGTTCTCCAGCAGTTGTACTTTATTTTGCCTAACGTTACTCAAAAGTAGAGTATTGCTGCGGACCTTCCTCATACGACTACATACGTTATCGACATATCCAATTGGCAAAGGTCTACAATTCCCACAGTTGTGCTAGCGCGGTTTCCTGGGCCTTCCACGTTTTGCGATACCCTCGAACCTCGAATTTGTTGACAGAAGTTCGGCCGAAGGAGTTCCTATGATTGCCGGAGGCGCTAACTATAGAGATCTAGTATTAGTGGTGGAGTTATTTCGACCGAGTAGCTAGTTCCGGGTGTGAGCTCAACGAAGCCTAGCTGTACAGCTCCACATGAGATAGCACTCGGGTCTCTGGGTTAGGTGTGCTTTCTCTTAGTATATAAGCCAGCTCTTTTCTTTTCTCTTTGTACAGTAGACAATTCAGCACATTCGTTCTTTCACTTTGATTTGCTCTCATCAGAATTCGAACTTCACAACAGCTTTGAGTATAGTATACCACCGAAATTGTATGCAGCAGGGTAGAGTAGGTAAGCTGTCTGTCTGAATATCTATTTGCCCAAAGTTCCAAAAATTTAACCAGATTTTAAAGTAACATGACCCTGTAAATGCTCTTCGCTTTCAAACGTCGATAATTCGACGAGCCATGACCCCCCCTCAAGGCCACCCTCTCAGGGTATTTTCTAGTTTTCATCCCACAAACGGTGGCTCTAGATAGCGATTTTGCTCTCCCACTTTTCGCTTGAATTTATAAGCCATTCCCTTGTGTTGTGATGGGACTCAGTATGTGCTCTTCGTGAGATGATGAGTAGAGTTGAGGGCATCGCGTAACGGTTGAGGGTATGGTAAACCACACTAAGCGAACGGCGGGTATTGTAGACCTTTGCTCCATATCCAATTCTACATGCCGCCGGTAGTCTTCACGAATTCGGCCCCACCCTCGCAAAGCTGAAAGCCGAGAGTCAAGAATCTACGCTTTACGTTGCCCGACTAGTGTAGTTACAGGCCAGAGAAACCCCTAATCATTTTACGAGAGTCCTAGAATATAGAACCCCAAAGAGACGGGCTACACGTCAATCCCCAAATCCCGTGGTTTCTTGTAGAAGTCACCGTATGCACAATACATATAAATACTAATACAGTAGTTAAGTCATCCACCATAGTAATCAAGAGTAACCCAGCAAAGGAAAGAAGATGAAAAGAAGAGCAAAATAAAATAGAAAATAACACAGGCTCATGGTAGGACGAATCCATCTGCATGGGGCATGACTGCGCTCTGTGAAGCAGTGCCTCCAAGAATCTTCCATCAAATATTTCCATAGTTCCTTCATTAGCTGCAGTGGCCACCTCACTATTACCTGCCATGATTTATTAATTATGCGCGGCGCCCCACAAATCCTTATCGGTCATCCTCCATACCGATTGTTGGGTTCGGGATTTCCAAAGAGCCACAGAGACGTCGCTCCCCTCGAAGTCCTGTTCGGAAAAGTCGGGTTCGTTGTCCGGAATAACAAATACGAGTTTTTTTTTGTTTGAATCATACTGTATTCGACCGCTTGCGGCCATGACATAATCTACCTATTTCCCCGGTACTTCTCCAGTGTGGCTGTCAGGTGTCCCTTCTTCCCCAAATAACAAATACGAGTTCCATGGTCTGGGACCGGGCTAGATAAGGAAGAATATTGTAAATTGCATCAAGGCCACTAGTTTTAACCGTGTGCCATTTCCCGATGGTGATTTGGAACATGAGGGTGAACAACTTCTTAAATTTTCAAATCATAAACGAATCCACACTGGCGAGGTTGGCCTCAAGTAGGCGTTGATATATTCTTCTTTGGCATTTTGGAACCCGGATCCAAGACACCATCGTTGCATACGTGAGGCTTCCTGTGATTGATTTGCACAATGTGCGATTGTTCGCTTCCTCGTTGCCCTTTCGCTGGTGTAGTTTGATGGAAATTAGGGTTTCTTCTGGCTTCGCAGCTTCCATACTGAATTTGGTCTGAATGGCGTTGATATAAGCGTGCTGATGTGGGACAACCGTATGGGTACCTATATGGCAGTTGACCTGCGACTGCACTCATCGCTCTTGTTCTTGTATTTGTCCTCGTCCTCTTTGGGACCCCCCAAGCTTAGCCATGCAAGACTCCAAAACCTCCGTGGGTTCTCCTCTTGTTCCAATTCAGCTCGTCTGCTCTTGCGATTTAGTGTCAGGGCATCTTCCCGTGTTAATAATCTGGCTTTAGCTCCCGGGGTTGTCTATATTGGAGTAAGACATGTTGACACTGTGTATCCGCGGTGAAAACTTGTGGAAGCAAAAGAGTTGTTTATGTAGCGGTAAGAAGTAACCGCTAGGTTTTTTCGGGTGCCATATCTCGGTGTCTGTATTTACTTAGAGAGCTCGCACTTCTCTTCCACCTTTCCCCCACCTCCCTTCCACAAAGTCTCAAATTTCACGGATGCTTTCTCCACTACCAGATGCATGCTTCATCGTTCTTAGCTATAACACCGTCAGACGGACCGCCATTTACTTAACCATCGCTGTACTCACTGTTCCTTGGTCCTTGGTCCTGCTTTAATTTCCTCCCTTGTCGTCTGTACCCGCCCATGTGCGCGTTTGATATTTTCGATCGCTGGGGTTCTAGTCCGCGCTTGGGATTTTCTGTTGAAATACATGCTGCAATGTGATTGAATTTGAGACACCTCTAGGCATCTAAAACGAACTACTCAAACTGGTGTTTGTCACGAAACGGTGTGACTCGAGATCTCAATAGATTCCGGGCCGTCATGTCTTGGAGAATCTTTAGTCTGGTGGGTCCGTGACTTTGGTATAGTCAAGGTGCTGAAGAGAAGAGGAGGTGCAGCTAGAGGAGGGGATAGGTCTGTGGGGCAGATAGTGGTGGTAGATCCGCTCGCTTAGATGTGGTGTGGTGTTGGTGGAGGTGGAGGAAAGTAAAGGGAAGTAGTGCATGGAATGTTACAATAGATGCTTGATTGACTGATGCATCTATTGAGGCTACTATGGCCAAGGTTATATATATAGTAGAGCTGCGTACGGATGCTTACGCTCATCTATCTATGGATACAGCTGATTATAATAAGCCTGTACTTGTATGCCCTGCAGAGGCTGATTATCTACTCGAGTAAGTAAATATGTAACATAGAAGACACTACTTTTAACGTGTGATATTTTGTGATTCGCCCTATCTGTTGTCACAATTCGCACGGTCTAACAAGACGACCAATTTTTCGTACTGTACCGGTCAATGAGGTTGGGACACTTTTTTTTGCTGACTTTTTTTTCAATCACCGAATGGTCAAAACCGGGCGAAATTCGGAATAAAATCTTTTTGGGGCACTCAATCCTGACTGCTGGCGTCTCAACTTCATTGACCGGTACAGTACTCGGAATAACATTAGCGATGACGAAAGATTCATAGAAGATGTCTTGATGTTATAGTGTATCACCGTGTTGACTTCTGCGAGACGCGACGCTGAGAGTTCTGTTGTTACCGTAATTCTTTTTCTACCATATTCTTCCTAATTTGGAAGGGTGATTGTTTCCACTTAATCTGTAGCACTATTAGTCTCGAGATCGTTTAATTATGCACTTTTCGTGGATGAAGCTGAAGATGAAGAAGTGCCTCCTATAGCTAGCAATATCGGCTCGGTAATCCTGAGGAATGGCATCATCTCAAGTCTGCGTCGAAAATGACGTGAAGGCAATGATTGTATTCTGCGTGAGAAAGTACTTACATCGTGATGGAGGCTCTTCGCTTGAATTGAAGACGGCGGTGGAGAATATAGGAAGCAATAACTGAAGTACCAGTCATTCGGTTTTACATGCATCCTGACCCAGCATTTTTTTGTGATATTTGCAAGGGGTTCCCAAACAAAATAGAAAAAGTCCCGACTTTTTGGTGGGGAAAGTATCCATCCCTTCATGCTAGAGCAGTCTATGCATGAGCAGAGTGTGTCAGATTCATCCGGTAGCAGAAGAATGATGAGGCCGGAGTTGATGGTGCGCAAGACGACCTCAGCTGAAAAAAAAAGCACTCTGATCGACTACAAGGTTGTATTGATATATGTGCTAAAGAAGTAATGACGGTTCTTCGGAAACTTTGCTTTATTTCCAAAGGATTTCGTTGCTTCCCAGCTCAGTTTACGAAGTCTTGATCAGTAGGCGAGTGTAAAACGTACTCGCCGGAAAACGAAAAGCAATCCCAACACAAGCATAGCCTCATAACATCGTAAACCCGTTACAGGATATATAAAAAATAAACGGAACAAGAAGACAACCCTTGCCCCATGGCTAATGTGTACTGTATCTAGGATACTCCAACTCAGTCACCTGAACAAAATAAAAACAAAAAACTAGAATTTCCGTGAAGTACGGAATAACAACACTTGAACCGACTCTTCGTCCCTCAGCCTGATGGATTCCATCCTCATCCTACGCCTGCGGCGTTCCAGAGTGACCTGTCTGTTGTCTCGGCGCGGATGTGGGTGTGTGCAAGGCGCCAAGGCCGGGAGAGCGACGTTAGATATGGACCGTCGCGTCAACGGCGGAGTGAGGGTCGTTTGCCGGGGGTGGGGTGGTGTAACTATCACCGGTGATGTGCGAAGACTCCGCGCTACTGTAAGTGATACAAAAGCGGTACCACCGAAGTGATAGTGATGGTGGTGCAAATGGATGCTGCGGTTGTCGGCGCTGAGTATGGAGGCGGAAGAGGGCTTGTTTCTACGACGTTCGATAGACGTGGCAGAGTCAACTGATTATTACGTTCGACAGGCGTGAGAGAATCCAACTGATGGCCGTTCGTAGCTCTTTCTACCTCGTACGGTAGTGGCTAGATTTAATGATCAAGCGAAGTAATGATTACTTGCCTTCTTGGGCCGCCGAGCTCTCATCCAATACTTACTGACCTTTTATACTGCGATCGAGGCCATGGTGACTGCGGCCAATGTTCAGATCGCAACCCAGGTGTTGCTGTCGGTTCTCTTATACAGCTTGTGTCTGGCTGTTTGGTTGTCACTTCTCCCGAATTGGAGCCTGAGTATATAGCCGTGTACCAGTCCGGAATGGAAGATATGGATGGTAATTAAAATGAAGTGGTCAAGGTACGACATCGTAAAGTCTTCTTACTTAGTTCGAGGACTCTTAGGTTTCGAATACTCAAATGTAGTGTCGCTGGATAACAGAAGCTGGGCGATGAACAAAGGAAACGAGACTGCTGAAGGGTTGAACTGGAGGGGTGATAAGAGTAGTTAACGAAGACGACGGAAGACGCATCAAGTCGACGCCCGCTAATCATGTTACGGAACGAGGAATGAACGCGGTGGGTTGGTCGGGTGGTGCTACCGGAAGTGTCGAAAACGCTCCGAGTCCGGGAAGGAGACGCAAGGCATGTTTTGCGCGGCCTTATAAGCTACTGGTTCCCCGAGAGGGGGACCACTTCAAAGCGCATCGCGAGTGAGTTTGTCTTCCGCCCGTCTACGGGATGGGGTTTAACTAGAGGTGTAGTTCACCGAAAGAAGATGGCATGCTCGGAACGCTTGCGATTCTCCTCCC
Organism: Trichophaea hybrida; assembly: GCA_015178995.1. Lineage (NCBI taxonomy): Eukaryota > Fungi > Ascomycota > Pezizomycetes > Pezizales > Pyronemataceae > Trichophaea > Trichophaea hybrida. The sequence goes on from WHVE01000578.1 coordinate 45,820, forward strand.
CTCCGCGTTCGATGGCGGTGCGTTACATGTTGAGTACCGCGGGAAGAAACTCGACTTCGGGTAGCGAATTCAGCACCACCATGTTGGCATGGTACTCCGACGTCCTTCACACGATATCCCTGTCACCTCCAGCAATCATCCAACCTTGTTCTCTCCTCTGGTACCTCCACTATATCTTCCGCCGCCTCATTTGGGAGCATAGAGCCCACCCTAAAATCCGCCCTCCACACAATCCACTATGAAAACCGCCACGTCGCCTACCTCCTCGAACACCAATACTCCAGCAATGCGGGGGTCGGAAACCTTAAAGGTCGTGACAGGTTTGTAGTCGACAAGCTTTTTCTGTCGCAAATCATTTTAGTTTCGATATATACCTTACTGATATCGAGATGGTGCTTTCGGCGACGGATGTGGGTGGCAATACGAGTAGCAGTTGCGGAGCTTTGCCATCTAGCCGGCTTGCCCGGAGGCGTCGGGGATTAGGGGTCTGTCATACTCTAAATAGAGTGAATACAGTATGATTAAAACAAAAACAAAAATGTGGGTGGCATGGATGATTATGAAGATGAGAATGCGGAGAAGACGTTTACATTGAGGGCGTAGAGGTGAGTTGGTGGCGTTGGTGTAAAAGGGTGAGAGGGGATAGGAGTTTCAAGGAAGATGATATTTTGCAGGAGGATCCGATGGGGTGTTTGGAACCGAGTAGCGTCTAAGATGGAACCGACGGGGAATGCGGGGATGGAGTTGTGTAAGTGGTATCGACATGAAGCGGTGGTGCTTTGGCAGGTGAAGAAGAAGAGACAGGAGGGGGTGAAGAGAAAGAGGCCGGCGGAGGTTATTGATCTTACGTAGGATGGAGATAGGAAGTTGCGATACCAGTAGTCACTGGCATGCTATGCCATTCTCGCACATTTGTTTATCCTTCTCCCAAATATAGCAATGGACTGGAAAAGTTCCAATCCATGGCGCTAATAATCGGCCGCCCAGTGGGCGGTTTCTTGACTGGTCTTGACTCAGATCCTTTGTAAACTGTTTTTGACATCCCGTATCAACCTAGGGTCTAATCACAGAATATCACCCATCGAAATGTTCAGGATTGGTAAGTACTTCCCTTCGCTTTCCCACCACCATCACCACCACCACCACCACCACCATCACAACCACTTCATCCAATCGAACCCACTCACCGCTACCACCGAAATGAGTGCAGCGACTCCGAGACAAATTTTCCCTAGTTCTATTGAAATCTCGTCCCTTCCCATCTCGCAAATACAACCACATTACAGCATATTAAAGATCAATCCCAGCGACCCAAAACATCAACAGCGGACCCGGGTACGATACCTATTGGGATTTCTACTCACTCCCTCTGTAAGAACTGAAGTTACCAACCAGCCAACTTCTCCGTCGTATCATGCGAAGGCAATTCCATTACTTCTGTCACTAACCAATATGACTGACAGACTCCCTTCGCAAGTGTCCTCTTGGTTTCTTCGGTCGTACAGAGTTCATTAACTGGAGGCAGGATTGCGTAGCAGCTGTCACCAGTCCACAACCCGACCCAGAGTGAGGACCTTCGTCCACCCCGTCGACTCCACACAAAGAGTGAGTAAAACTCATATCCCTGAAACCATTTCTAAATTTCAGTAGCAAAAGTCGGCAACACGCAAGAAGCGGAGGGGATGCGGGAGAAGTTACTATCATCGTTCGAAAGTCTCTACAAACCTCTCAGCTAATGACTCCCTGGCGAAAATGGGTATCTAGGATTGTGTTCTCGGTTACAAATAACTCACTCGCCAATGCGGTTACTGGCCATTCTCTAGCACATGGGAAGTTTCTTCTTGGGGAACATTCAAGCAGATTTGGAAACCAAGTATCGTTGGGTTCTTACTGGGTGCCCAAATTAGCCGAAACGTGAAAGGGAGGACAACCAGATCTGGCGAGAGAGAGATTCAATCGTCCATCTCCGTTGACATTACGATGACCTGAAACTGAACCTTGGGCATACTCTATGTCTCCCGAGCTCGAATGTCGAGGAAAGATTGCACCACCATCGGGTTCTTAGGTTTCCTTCTCAACCCGTTTTGCTGAGAATCGGAGCTAGAGGAAAGGTTGGAGACTGCAAGTGGTCTGATGATTGTGAGGCTGTGGGTGGAGGATTTGAGGTTAGCCATATGGAAATATTAAATGGATATAGTTTTAGATTTGAGGTGATGACTTTGAAAGGAAATATGAAAGGGTATAGGTCGGAAGAGATTTATACCAAAGATCATGCTAGGGCTAGAGGATTGTGAAACATCTTTTCTCAAAATAGAGGATTGTGAAGTATCTTTTCTCAAAATAAGCTACGTCTCTCTCGAACTTTATCTTTTCGGGCTATGTCTTCGAGCTCTTCCTTTTGAGTTTGCTTTTGGTGCTCTCCCTTTGAAAGATGTTCGAACCTCTGGTGGCCATGAATCTTATTCTTTAGATGGAAGCTAGTGTTGAACATCCTGGCCATGGTGTGTTTACTGGAAGTTCTAGTTCTTAATGGGATGGAGTAGAGGAGTCTAATCCCGGATTATCACTTATTGAATAATAATACGCAGAGCTATCCAAGATGATAACTTCTAGACTGGGATGCTAATTAGTTAGTTGAGTGACGATTCTCGTGGATGAGAGCTGCCCTGTGAACGCGTCAAGATATTGGGCAATATATCGGTGGGAAATGGCCTTGGAGATTTGTCTGGCCGGACCGTATTAGGATACCTAGAGTTACCACAATGACTGCGTGAAAGTGGAAGATTTGCCAATATATTGCCGAGTACTGGTGACCTACTAAAAACTGCCACAGCATCGGATGACTTGAAGCTCTAAACTCTTGCAGGTTAAAGCTCAGGGGATTAAACGACCACATTCTTTCTAGGCCTGTATTATATCCTCACTGGCATAAAAGAAATTCACCTGAAATTAAAAACATTCCACATCAATTCATTAGCAACTTATCAAGATTATGCACATAGCGCATTACTGGTCACACACTGACGCCGACAAATACGTCTATGATATGGCATTAGCATTACCTTCCTTCCATCAAATAACTGCAATCCAGACGCATGTACCCAGGAGCGAGAAGGACGCCAAACAAAGCCTGAAAGCCCTAATCGGAGCGAGTAATAGCTAACGCCATTTTTTCAGAGATATAAGTGGGGTACATGCGAATAATGAGAGCACTTACAGGTCTCCAGCTACTAATATTATAATACAAACCCGCCCTAAAATAACCACTACAATATATAGAAGAATAAGAACGAAAATGTAGTGACCCCGGCGCTGAACATAACATCGCCGTCATCATTGCCAGTTTCAGATTCGGGCCTGCGATTCTCAATCTCCAGATTCCTCCTCTCTGCGATACTGACAGTGCTCACAGGTGACAATGTTTGTTACTGCCAAGAGCTAGAGTGAATTCTTTAGCAGACATAATTACCCCCGCGAAGTTAGTCCATAATTAAATGAGCCATAAAATCGCACCGGCGTACATCAACTGTGCTCCAAGATGAGTGCTGTTCAATGTGCCAATTCGGTAGAATCCATGTGCTTGCCCGTAGTTGGCGTTCGTCAGAAGCAATACACGGAGACTAGCTGTAGGATAATTTCTACGAAGATCGCAGAATGCGCAGCTGAAAAGTACATTGCCCGCTTTTTATCTATCAGAGCCAGACATAGCTCTGTTCAGACCGCGGTAAGAAATCAATAGTGGTATTGAGACTCACCTATGGCAATCCATGCCAAACGTGGGCTTGCGCACCAAAGCAAGACCACTTGTCAAACATGCGTTGAATAATATCCTGGAGTAAAAGCAACAATTTTGGCATTGATAAAATTGGCCGCCAAATTTAGGCAAACTCCTATAAGCGTGGACATGAATGGTGAGGTATACGGTTTGCTTAGAATTCCAAATGAAAGTTTGAATATCAATGTCCGCCGAGAGGTAACGGGTACAAAAACTAAAAGCGCAATATCCACAGCTACAAACACTCCCTGGATCTAGTTGCGCACTGTTCCTGCATTCGGTCAGTCTAAAGCATCTGGACGGTGTATTTTACAAATATACATACGGTACACGCTTGACTCTTATTATTCGTAACCCACTGTGCATTCCAATCCATTGGAAATAACTGAGTTAAATTCACTTCATGGCTCTGCCACTCTTTCCCCTGTAGAGCTGGTAACATGAACGTTGTCCAATTGCTGCCCAGTTTATCCGTCGCATTCCAACCCCGCACAGTCCACCAGGTGTTGTTCCAAATACCGGAGATAGCTGCTGGTATTCTTCAGAGAGTCCCGACAGATCGGTAGACAAGAATCATCAGAGTATAAGTACCCACATAAACCGGTGAGATCTGTTGATCCACATGCGTCGAATCCGTTTTCTAGCGCTAGTGCACAATGTCTATCAGACTGATTGCTGGGAATAGGGCCATTTTCCTATCTTGTAGTTTATCTTTGGCTTCCAGGCTGCGATTGCCGTGTGCGAAAGCAGGATGATGTAACTAAGGTGTGGTGTTTTCATAGCGGTTGTACTCGAGTACTATTAGAACATCGGGTCACTATGTTCTACTTATAATTCGACTGTTGTTCTTGGTGGGTATTCTTTCTAGTAGCCTTGAACTCCAGCGAGAAGAATATTAATGTCGAGGCTTTTCATTGCAGTTGGTCAGCTGGTTCAGCCACAATCAAATGCAAGTTTGGACACCAAAAGTGCCTTTCCCATTGGTCGGTATGTTGGATAGGAAAATATGGCGCGTATCATGGAGCCTTTCTGCAACCTTATCGAGATTCATCGACCCAAAATTTCCATAGAATTAATACAAGCTAATCGCGTTCAAGCGATACCTCAAGCTCGTATTGTGACTAGAATGCGCCTGACACTGGATAGTATTAGTACGTACTCGGTACTGGTTTGGAGAAGCAATAGCATGTGCTCTTTTGAAGTACATCTCTCACGCATTACCGGCGAAAAATACATGTATGTGGTCTAATCTGGTGTTTCCCCAAACCCCATTATCGAGTATATGTTTGGTCTCCCTACACCGCTGCATAGCCTGCAAAAGGTCGCTAATGCATGGACGAGACACTGCGTATCAGATGAGCCATCATGGCGTGCAAAAACCGTTGTGTGTTTGCTCTCGACACATGGGATTAGAGTAAGCAACGCTGACACACACCTGGAGCGTCCGTAAAGTGGTGGACAACGTATTGGAAACTGTTCACTCAAAAGCCGCAGTGATTCGTTGGTCATCTGTCGGTAAAGTATGTTAGTGGCGCTGAATCTTGATTATCATATACTGTACTGGTCACAGTGGTTCGGGCGTCAGCAGTCAGAAGGGGGTGTCCGTCCGGCCAAATATATGTACTTGTCAGCGTCAGGAAGCCAACGCCCGATGAGTTAGATCTGTCAGCACTGATATAATTATGGTATTTGTTCTCTCTAAAACACCCAAGGGTACTATTCCTTCTTCCAGCCGGTCTATCTTTCACAACCCTCGTTTTAGCCACGCTTTTTCAATAATCAATAATGGTTGCTGCTTCTCCATGTCCACACCACTGTAAAGCCTTGCGACAGCATCACTTTGTCCGATTACTTAAAGGCCATCAGCAATAGCTGTCCGATGGGAAAATACCTACCAGCATCCACCTGCATCCGAACCGCTGTGACCAGTACAATAGAAAATGGTGTTATAACATTAACGCTACACACAATGGCCATGTACCAGTATGAGGTAGAGGAGTTTAATTACAGAATACCGCTTACCCAGCAACAATTATTGGAGATATTTGTCTAAGATATTCAACTTCTAGACCGGCTCACACATCAGTCCGTGGAGTGATGATTTTGGATCGAGTGCTACTTGATGACCAAACTTGGGCCGATGATGTATTGGGCGAAGAATGAGTAGGAAATGGCCTTGGAGATTGCCCGACCTGGCCGTGCCCCAAAAAGGATACATATGCGAAGTCGCCGCGGTTGCTGCTTGGAAGCAGAATATTTGACCATATATATCCTCTTATGATGCATATGGCTGTGAAATACAGTCTCTCTTGCAGGCCAAATTTCTCGGTATTGAAAGGCCAGATTATTGAGCGCTGAAATAGAAATCACTGCCTCCGGATCTCTAACGATTCCAGGGTTCTAAGTCTACACACTAGCATGTCCTATCTCTCATACAAGAACGAGAACAAATTAACTTCGTAAATATCGTTTCATACTCCCAATGCAGGACAGAACAACATCTTGATGATTAAAAGTCTCTCAGATACTATTAATAGGCGTCTCAACTCTCCTTGGGAAGGGGAATCGGAGATAGGAAGACAGAAAGTACGGCTGTCAGAATGGAAAGGAAACAACACCGTATGTCATAATGTGTAAGTATATTCTTATGATATGTGGTGTAAACTACAGGATAAACAAAGAAAAATAAATGAAAAAGACAATATTTCCACCAGAACGCCAAACACCAAACCCACCCTTCTCGCCCAATACCGTGCCTTATTGTCAGTGTTTGATACACCAACGTGTCATTTTGAGACCAATGCTGAGGGCGAGCATGACATTTCCTGGGCACCACTAACTATGTTGGGAATCTCGGCGGTGGAGATTGTAGAAGTAGGACAACCGGATGTAGGAGGGTCAGGCATAGAGGAGTAAGTTGTGCCAGCGGTACACTCAGTAGCTAGCTGCTGGCTTGGGGGTGATGAAGAAAAGCGAATGTGGATGCTATGGATGCTGGTTATGGGGACAATCTCGGAGGTCGATTGTTGAATGGGGAAATATTGACGGACGTCGAGTTCGACAGGTGTAGGAGAATCATTGAAAGCCTCCAGATCGCTGACATATACTTCCCCTTCCTTTATACGAGGATTGTTAGTGTTCGTGATAATGACAAGGGTATTTATTTACCTTCTTGACTCTCCGAGTCCTTTTCCAACATTTCCGGATCTTAATTGCCCCAATCAGTGCAATTAGGACCGTAAGAATTGCGGCCACCAGCCCACCCCATCCAATCACAGCATTATTATCGTTTCTCTTAGAAAGTTGAAACCCAACTTCACAGCCGAGTACTAGGAAGGGAAATTGCAGATGTAGGATAACAAAAGGCAGAATGAAACGGTTTAGGTGCAACATAACAGTATCGAGGCTGGGTATTGTATACGTTTATGAGATTGGAATTCAGTGATGGATCATAGAATTATTGAAGAGGAAATCTGGGGGGTAAATAAACAAACTCCGGAAGGCGTACTTGTGGCGGGATACCCTATACTTATTCACTGGTCAAGCAGGCTACAATTGACAATTTGGCAAATTTGAGCAACAACAATCGACTTAACAAGACCGGCGGAAGTAGTAATTCGTATCTATGTATTCATTGTCCTTTCCACTTAATCTTCCCCTTGCTGTTTGTGCTGTTGTGTTGATACCGCTGATGCTTCGTAGGCACTTTACTATACGAATTCACGCCACGACTCATGAGTAGGTACATAGTTCCATGTATGTTAATACTGTCAACTTCACCATTGGCTCCCCACAGGATTAATTTTCGCCACCAGAAAACCATAATACCGTAACACAACACACAAGTAAGTAGCACTTACCTGCCTAACTACGGTAGGGCTACTGCGTGGCGGCGGGTTTCTTTCCTCATGCTGCAAGAGATCCGCACGAGATACCAAAATACCTATATGCCTCACTCTACCGCTCACCTCTCGGTGTTAAGCACGGTGACATCCACCGTATGGCAGCAAGAGCTCAATTGTTTTGTGCCCAAGTAGCATTCTCCGCAGAATCTCATCTCCCGGTGTCACCCACGCCACCATGGTTTTCGGAAAACCGAAAACTATGCCCTGCAATAGGATCGTGTGTGATATCAAAGCTGTGGAGAAGACGACAGGACTGGCAGTCAAGTTGCTCATTAGCTAGTAAATTTGATTGGTACTCGTAAGCCGTCTGACCAACCAGAACGGGCTTTTGTGAGTGATTTATTGTGATTCCAGAAGCGATCTGCCGAGGTTCACACCATGCACAACAAAAAGCGATTGTTCGGATGACTTCCACAACGTTCGTCTGGAAGGGGTTATGCTTGAAGTGGATGTTTAGAATGTGTGGGGGCTTGGGGGCAAAGCAAGAACAAGATTTAGGGAGGTGCATGATAAAGCTCGAGCTATCCGTAACTACGAACAATAAGCTTATCCAGTCAGGCCAAGCACGAGTCAAACCATGGCGGGCACCCGGAGGCAATAGTCATTGGGAGAGTGACGCGGCCGGCCAATGTAATTCTGTCCCGACTCATATTCCAACGAGGCTCTCGTATTTTCATAAATGAAATGGCGGATATAAAAAGAGGACTAGTTGACCATGTCAAATCAACTATGCACCCTCGTCGCTGTAGTTACATAGTAATCAAATCGACTGGCTGGCAAAGCGACTTCCTTGAAAGCAATCGACTAGCTTTGCCGCACCGTTTATGTATCCGTGTTTCGATTGAGGTACCTTTATCTGATGATTAGGTTACCAACAAGCTCTCTAGCCTCCTGTGATTCCAAATTCTTGATAGTCGGATGTCCCAGCCTTCTTTTCTGTGAAACCGGTTGTTTTTTCAAGAATGTTGCATTGTTAGTAGTTCGAGTTACAGCGACGGCCACCTGGTAGCTTCTTGAGCGACAAACTGAGTTTTTTGCCACTGCCCAAATATATTTTAAATCTACCCTTCATTCTGCCAATCATAGATTTTTCCTTGGGGTGCCGATCATTAGGTTTAACCAATCAAACGGCTCACGGCGGTTCAGCCGCACTTGCAGCGGTGTGAATGCAACAAACCCGAGAAAATCCGGCCCCCGCCATTGTAATAGTGCTAGCCATTTTCTACCAACAATGGAACGGAAGTGTGCCCATTGTATTTGCGAACACAATTGCCACTGAGCACAATTCGCAAACTGATACCAAACCATATCACATCAGACCAACATTGCATGACATTCACCGCCTCATATTTCTTCACATTTTGAAAGCAAACGTCTGGTTTAGGGGAGCAAGAAAAAATTTATTTGTTTTTAAACGCCCAAGAGTTTTGATTGCCCGAATGAGGGGTTGTAAAGACTGACTGAGATTGGCTGTCTTGCATTGCATCCATCAGAATTGGGATTAATAAACCGCTGCAAATCAGCTCGCGTGAGTTCAAGACTGGCAGAGGAGTCCAGGACGTTTCATCACGTTGGTTATCTTGGCTTCTCAATCCCGAAAAACGGGCAGAGGAGAGGTAAACGGCAGTGGTTGTGGTGCACATACTATCGCATCATGACAATGGTTTGAGATGAGATGGATTAGATTGACGTAGGCACGTGACATGGATGGGAGATGCGACAAAATAGTGAGTGCAGTAGAGTACAAGTAGCTGCACGTTAGCTCAGGAGGAAGTCTTGACCCAGCGGAAGCTCATTTAAAAGGAGCAGGCACTCGTCCTGCTTCTTTTCTTCCTCTTCTTCATCGCTCATTTTGTCGCGGTTACTCACCACTTTGGCGATTTATCGCCGGTCTTCTTTATCTTTGCAGTTTGAAAGACTTTTGGTTTTTACTGGTTGGGGATGTAATGCACTCAGTTTTTAGCCCACTTGGGTGGTACCGCGAAATTCTAAGAAGATAAGTTCCATTCTTATTGAGGTTTGCGTCTTCAAATTATTTGACAATAGAAATACCGGTTCTCTTGTGTGCCTTTGCGCGTTGTATACTTTTTTGCTGTCAAAGGTCTTTTTTATGCTGGGCCCAGGCCCACCATGCAATTTAATTGACTTGCCAGGTGCTTCATTCAGCGGTCTGAGCTTCATTACCTGACTAGACGCGTCATTGAACGGTCTGAGTCTTGTTTCGTTTACTTGATGCGTCTGTGTGCGGTTGTGGCTATTTCTTCCTTTGAAGTTCGGAATACCGCAATGAAAGCAACCGAAACATGAACACAGTCCTTCGAGTTCGAGATAGAAAGCCCTCTGACTTGCTGGATCTAATGTCCGCCTATTCGCCGCTGGCCGCTGGCCGCTGGAGCTACTGATTGGAGATTGAAACTCTCGGCAGGGTTGAGCGCGGATCCGCCTCCAGACTGCCAACGACTTTTTTACGCAGTCTAGATTGTAGATTTGATGGCCGAGAGCGTGGAGGAGTGATAACAAGAGATAGATGAACCGGACGCGGTAGAGCTGGCAATGTAAACTGTGGGCCCAGCTGCAGCTGCACAGGAGGCGAAGAAGCAGTATTGTCCGGGCGAAAGAAGGCGCAGCAGTGGACGAGCTTGCTAGGTCTGTCTCTGAAGGGTGTCGAGTTCGATGCATGATTCATTCGCAACTGTTTGCTCTCTCTAGGAGGCTGGTTAGAGTTCATAATTGTAAGATATGTCAATTTATGTACTTACTGGCGAAGTCACCGGTACCGTCTTGACTCTTCGACTTCTTTTCTACCACTTTCAACCGTTAAATAATCCAAACAGTATTACTAGAGCTGTAATAAATCCCGTCGCTAGCGTGCCCCCACCAAGCTCGTTATTGTTTACATGGTTGTCGCTTCTCTGATGCAATTGAAGTCCAATCGGGCAGCCAAATGCCAGATACGAGAATAAATTAGGATGATGAGAATTAGAATAAAACTCTTCAAGCGCAATGTGATGTGTTTGACTAGTCCGAAGCCTTGGTTTTATCGCGATCGTGGGAAGTGAAAGTTACTCTGAGGTACGTCTCGCCGGTTGAGATTCGAAAGGTTAATACTATTTAGTATTAAATAAGTCAATAGTAAATAGGCCAGTTGAGTCAAGTTTAGACTTAAATCGTTGCGCATATCTTCAATGTTCTTAATGTGTGTTTCACAGAAGAAAACGGCTGTCTCATCCAGGCGGTTTGGATTGGGAGCCGGAGGTCTCATTTAGAAGGGAGGTCTCAGAAGGGAAGATAGCATGGCTACGGCGCACGTGTAACTTCCTATGTAAGTCTTAAGCGCAGGTTCAGGCGATCTCATGCTTAACTATCTGCCATTCCCGAGAGTAGTTTTCCGTAGCCTAAAACATTTCCAGCCCGAACACCATAGATATTATCTGTGTTGAATATAAGACCGAGTTCAAGTTGCCACATATACTCTACGATCCATATTCCTTGAATTTATCATTGCTCTTATATACTAGAACATGGTGCTATTTTGCTCGGCGACAAAGCTTGTGAGCGAGGTGAAAATATCTCCAACGAAGACTCTGTAGCGGGTTATTTCCGTAACTACTGTACGTTACTTTGTAGTATGTAGGGATCGAATCAACAACCGCTGTACGTGTGTATACGACATCATGGCGCTTTTAGAGTTGTTCGCCCCCACTTAGTACTGGCGCTTGATCGCCGTCTTTCGGCTTCGCGCCAGCGAGAAAAAAATGCCACCTGCTTGTCAGGTATGCCGTAAAAAAAAAGCTTTTTTTGATTATTCTAACACGCTTTCGTCCATTTTTGAACTGTTTGGGACTGTTCTCGTAGCCCAGACTTTAACGCTCAAGCTCGCTGCTTGTCTATTCGTCGTGTGGCTAATAGGGGTTTAGTTAACGAGGTCATGGGATCATGATTGCCTGGCCGTTACGAGAGACTTCAGAATTTGGAATAATTGTGTAAATAAAGTTTGCAGCCTGCACAATTTCAGCTACAGTTGCAACTGTAAATGCTGGCCAAAGTATTGCAATATATGCATATGGGGTTGACGGGAAGGCCTGCCAGCCAGAGCTAGAGGGCTCGCGGTCGATCAGTTGTTGCTCGCCACGCGCACTACCTAATTAAGCCGCACCTTAATCTAACCTACAGCTACTCCTAGCTCGGGAGAACGGGCTTCTGATCTGGAGAAATATATATAAGCTACAGATGAAGGTTGCGTATACGCGTAAAATAAAAACAAATCAGAGCTCTTGTTACCTGCTCTGGAGTTGGTGTTCAGGTTCCTAAACTAAGTACGCTGGAATTTTGAGTGCCGTTGTTGCTGCAGGCGGGTGCCAGAGATCTGACCCGGGCCGTAGTCCAGGACAACGGGTTTGTGTGGGAGGAGGAACGCAACGGGGTCGCATGAGATCTGCTGGAATTGTCATTAAAGTTGCTATGCCGTTGAAAGGACTCGAAAGAGTGTCTGCGAAAGAAATTGTATGTGTATCAGACTTGAAGATGGGGGTTGCTCGAGGCCAAAAATCTATTAACAAACGGGAACTGTTTACTCCGTCTATCAATGGATAATATCTCATGACCAGCAAGTATTCACCACTCAGAAGTCTAGTATTCCTCCCCTAGCCTGAATTGATGTGACGGATGATAAGAATGCAGAGTATAATACTGACAGCGTTACGTAGGTTGTTGCATATAGATGTACACTAGTGACTGATTGCTGCTCCCATACACAGTGTAGATAGCTTCGAGGTTCTCTTTTCTCTCTGTCATCTGTATAACATATTGTACACACAGTGTCCCCCCAAGTAACATAATTGTAACTGTTGCATATCTAGTGGCAAGAGTGACAAATGCATTCTAGAAGATTCTGTGGACTCTCTCTCTTGTATATAGTCCGAGTCTCTCTCATTCTCTCTCTTCTCTATCCTTCACTCTGTATCTTAATCTATACACATGGTTCTCCCCTTCCATATCGCAACAGTAACAATAATCTCAAGAATGAGTGATTGTGTGTGAACAGTTGCTCTGGAACTGCGGCTCGTGCATCCTTTTTCCAGGGCGCCAGCTTCACATGCACACACATTGTACATATCCCCACAAGATACATAGAAATCCTCTAGATTTGCTCCACCTTTGCATTCCTCCACTCGGCCTATTCTGCCTACTCTGCCTTCACTATAAATTCTCCCTACATCTCCATCAGCCTATAATTATCACCAAAATCTCGTTGTCATTGTCACCTTCGTGGTCAGTTTCGCTATATGTATCAGCCCTTGCTCCTCGAGGAAACTACCAGTGTCCGGATCCCCGATTCTCGAGCAAACTGAAATTCTGGAAAGGGCTGTTACCGGCGGGAGTGGGGTACCCCGGTGTAGAGGGGGTGGATACGATTGGGCAAGTAGAGCAGAGGTTCCGCTAGGGGAACATGGGTTCGTGGATGGAGGAAGTGTAGTATGCAAGTCACAGTCAGCGTAGTAGTTGGTGAAGTCGGGAGTCGACTCAATAATGGGAGACGCACGATGGGTGTCAAGTTCGGCAGATGGGGGTGCCCGACGGGTATTAAGTTCGACACAGCTTGCGGGGATGGCAGAGGCTAGACGTGTATCGAGTTCAACAGATCATCTAAGGTAGCATTCATAACTCTTTCTCTTTCCTACGAGGCTGGTTAGGTGTTCGTCTCGACAAGAAGTGGTATGCCATGTTACTTACCTCCTTGACCCCCCGTCTACTTCCCAACATTTCCATCCTTTGAATACCCCCAAAAGTGCTATAAGGGTTGTAATAATGGCGGCAACTAGTTCACCCCACTGAACCACATTATTGTTGTTTCCATTGTTATCGCTTCTCTTATGGGGTTGTAGCCCGATTGCGTAGCCGTGTACAAGATAGGAGAATTGCAAGATAAAGTTCAGGTGCAGCATAGTTGAGACAATTGGAGGTTAGATACCGAATCGGCGTGCTAGGTCGAAGAGGATAAAGAGTGATGGGCCGTGGAATAGTCGAAGGGACCGAGGGACCTGGGGGTAATATATTATAAAGGAATGAGTGCCATCTTTGAGTCGCCATATATTTTCTTCGCCGACGGGTCTGTCTGTTGGTGCAGACCGGGGTCTATCGATGTGTTTTTTATACATTTTGATGTGGCTCATCAGTTTCGAGGCAGCAAATTAGGCTGAAAGTTAACATGTAGAATGCTGTATAGGAAAGTCGACATAGCCCACGGTCGTAGTCTCCCACGTTTGTTTGTTTGTAATCATATTGTATTCGGCCGCTTGCGGCCATGACATATAACCTAGTCCTAAATACTTCCACGACAAAAAGCCGCTTCCAAGTCGTACTTCCTGAGTAGTCTCCCACGTGCAACAGTAGTAGTCTAGTGTTGTGCAATAGTAGTCTAGAGTTGTGCGGCAGTAGTCTACAGGAGTGCGGCAGTAGTCTACAGAATATGTATGCGACAGCACCCGCGTGCAGCAGTGACGTATATGAGTAGGGCAAAACCTCCAGGCGATTGACAATGTTGCAACAGCATTGTCTGGTCCATCGGAATAAGACCGCGTGCGTGCCTAACTATAGTCGCTATGTTTCAACACCGGTATTGCGATGACGAACAAAGGTTATTAGACAGCCAAAATCCTATGCGTAGTATTCCCATGTATGTTGGGGGGAAAATGGCGTGATTGGATACTGTTCCCATCAATCCCGGCAGAAATTCAGAGTTTTATGCGGTTGAGGCGATTAATCAAGAATTAGAACCAGGCATCATCAGCAAACAAAAATGAAGCTGAAAGAAGAACAATATCGAGTATTTATTCGAAAGTAATTGTTCTTCCTTCAGCTTCATATTTTTGCAGGAGTTCGTTCGATATGACGAATACTAGGAGGTACAGATCTGTCTCAGCTAATAAAAACTTGGCTATTGGAAACTAGGAGACTGCACACAAAAAAGCACAAATCACGAGCAGATTTAGTACTAGGAATTGAGTTTAGGAACGATGTGTACGGGTATGGGGTAGTTGTTAGCAAGAACGATGTATTGATGGCTAAGCAAGATAAAGGAGATGAAATCACCAGTACACCCCGCGCCTCATGGTGGTGTTCCTCGGTACCACTGTTACTTGAGAACTCGCTTGCCACCGCCACCAAAACGAGCAATCGACCATGTTTGAGCGATTTAACAGCTTCCATTGGCCCTTCATCGATCCATCACTTCTCTATCCAAGTCAATTGAGGAAAGTACGCCAGCTATCAGGAGTGAGTGTACTAAGCAATTTTTATTGCAAATTTGGTCCACTCTTGGGCATTCGAAGATTGAAAAAATGCCAGCACAATAAAGTGTACTATCCTCGGTGACGGGTACAGTACATTAAAGTGCTCAGTTTTGACTGCCTGGTCGGGTGTGCTGTGCGAGACGGCTGAGGGATTCGGGCGGGTCGCGACGAGCCCAGGCTCGTGCCAGGCCAGTCGTCATTCGCCCAATATACGACGAGCCCAGTCTATTCATGTTAATACGACGAGCTTGGGTCTATCAATCACTCGGTTCAGAACTCGGTCCAATTAATGATACATCGGATACACCTCGAGGTTACTGAAGCCAGACAATCAATTCATGAGTCATGACCGTCACATCGACTATAGCAGTAGTCGCAATTGCCCAGTTCAGCCCGTGGCAGCTCCAAAACTACACTATCCGAGCAGTTTCGCCACTCGGCTGAACTGGTGGCGGCTCTGAAGCGGCTTGAGCAGCTTTCTGAGGGTGTTACGCTGTGTATTACGGTTATGTATATTCACATACAGTGAGTATGGTAATCAGTATCCTCACCGTCTGAGAACGATCTGAATACTGCAAATTGACATCGACATTCATTTTGAGAACTGACCCTTCTGTAACCTCACCGCCAGCGTGGTGCTAGTGCTGCATGGTGTAAACCCAAACGAGCCAATTAGACTCAATGATGACGCTGACTACGGTGACGAAACATTATAATGACTTCGCCGGAACGAACCTTAATGTGAGCCATAGCCTTCCAGCCTGAGTAACTGTAGAGCAGCTAAGTGGCAACAAGACTAATTCAGAGCAGCCATCAGGCTGAGTCGCGGACGGCAGCTCAAACCGTAGTCGGGCCGAGCTATTGAGACCACTGGACTATAGGCTACACCCACCAACATCACTACCCTTTTTGCTGTCTAGCTGTATTTTATATGCTACGCCCTGGAATATCCTGGGTCATGATAGTGTATGGTGGGGAGGGCCGGTAGTGGGCCCAGGCTCATCGCTCTAAACCATTCGCTAAGTTCAAATCAGTGAATCGAAGCGGTCAGATCGGTCAGATCGGTCAGATATAGCCTGTTACCGGGCCGGTCTATGCCAAGAGCGGCTTTGAAAATCTCAATTTGACCGGACTATCGACCTGCAGATCGATCTGGATCTTGGTTTGGCCGATCTATAGATATCTACAGATTTCAAGCCTAGAAACAATGCACTACCGGAATATCATTTATACCAGCAATAGTTATGGATATCCACCGCTCCTCCTTTAAGCGCCAGATATCTGAAGATATTCACATACATCCATAGGTATCCACAAATATCTACAAATATCTATACCAAGATAGATATCTGTAGATATCCACAAGCACCTATGCCAAGATAAATATCTAGGCTATTCTATCCATTCACCTGGCCGGTCTATGCCAAGGACGGCTTTAGAAATTACGACCGCATCTGACCGCTTCGGAACACTGGTCCAAATTATTGCCAGGCTCGTCAGGTTCAAGTTGTTATCGCTTGTCCAGGTTTGTGGTGGTATATATGAGAAGCCGGGTTATTGATTGACTGCCCAGGCACGATCCCGGTCTCGTCGCGACTCGCCTGAATCCCTCAGAGTGTGAATGAACTTTAAACTGACACAGTATTGAAATTTCTCCTCTCACGAGATATCACTAGTGATGGACATGAGCCTGAGGAAGGGGCTCGGGTAGGCTCAGCCTATGGCTGGCAAGGCTCACAAAGACTCGGGCTGTTTCATGAGCTTGAGCCTAAGCTCGAGTCTTGCCATGATTTCTATAACTACACACTGCAACATGAGATCGTGAAATTCCTCAGTGAAATCAGATATCTAGGCCCCATAGGATGATGGTCTCCGTGTTTCTAGTAACTACTCTGGCAGGATGCCAGTCTCCGCCCAGGGTTTTAGGATACGGAGTCCAAGTCTCACATCGGAAATCTTTGACCGGAACTCAAGTACGAGCTCGAGTTCGAGGATTATAGTACTCGGGCCGACTCAAGCTCCAAAGCTCGAGCTTTAAACTCGAGTCGGCTCAGCTCATGCCCATCACTAACCGCATCTTCTCGGTGATAAGGCACTGGACTAAAGTGATACTGGAACCCATGGCCCATTCTCTTCGACACGGTTTTAGCATAGTGTCTTGTCGCAGGATAGGAAGTTGACATATCTAATTCTGTATTGCGTGTGCGCATTAGAGCATATACAATGCTTCATCATCCTTTACGAGAACTCCAGATATCATATCACCAGCTCCAGCTCGAGGGCAACCGAACTTACTCCTCTCCCGCAATTAGTGCTAGTGATGCTGTTGAACTTGACAATCCTCAATAGTGTCAATCCCTTTAACTGATGTAGCTCCGTTTTGGCGTGTTTAGTAGATGATGATATGGGCTCGCTGAAATATCAGCTACTGATGAATGCATCGCTAGATGTGCTGTATGAACGGGATGTGAGAGTAGATTTGATGGGTTCAGTGATATGGACTGCCATTATTCCTATCGACTACGAGAGTATGAGAGAGGGATATAAGAAGGTAAGTGGAAATGTAGGTACTGGAGATCGAGAGCGGAGACTGATTTGAGCCGGCGGACGATAAATATGCAATCCTGGACAGCAACAGAACTTGCGTACTTGATTGGAGAGTCTATAGATATTTGGCGGCCTGTAACGTTGGTAGTTGTTGATTAGGGTGTGAATGAAAGAGGGGTTGATGTCGCAGTTGAATGAAGTTGTTGTAGTTGTACGTCATGGTTAGGGGATAGGGTAGGGTTTTGCGCTCAAGTTACTGGAACACGTTTCAAGTACGGGACATGTTAACGGCGAATGATCAAGAGTGGCCTTGGCGACGGTTAAACGTCAAAACTGCTGGAATCGGGGAGGAGTGGGGCATGTAGAAGAGAAACATTTAAACAGATGGAAATTCCGACAGATGAAAAAGATAATCTATGCAATCAGCAGCAATCATACAAAAAGCACCTCAAGCTCGGATACGGCCAACTGAAATGCAGACCGGTCTTTTGACTTCCGTTCTCAGAATGACCTGCTGCTGGAAGCAACTGGGTGTTTCATAAATAGAGTGAATGTAGAGGTCACGTGGTTACCTTTCGCTAGACGTAACTCGTTTGACATATCGCAAGCAATAACATTCCGCTATATCTGCATTACGGGAACCTCACGATACGCCGCTAGTTCCTGGCTTGGCAACAAATAATCACACTATTTCAAATATAGAGCAATTAGTTGCTGAAATACTTCTTGACCATTCAAACCATCGTTAAAATGTGAAACACTTCTGCGCCCGGGCGGCTGCCTATCAGTTACGGAGGCCGGTTAGGGACATACCGCCATAATTAATGCAACGGTCGCAACCACACAAGAAAAATGAAAAATGTCAGTGCAACATTGCAACTTAGTTTTCTTATAGTATCATATGTCTTTGTGGTGCAAGGGTTAGCTGACAACTATTTTGAAAGCTGATTCAAAAATCCCACCGGTTCAATTCCCAGTCATACCAGCTCTGAGAAATAGTTTATTGAGGGCCCAGCTTATGCTGGGAGCAGGGTTGTCCGCCAAGTATTAATACTTGGTGTAATGCTTCGGTTACTTATGCACTACAGATTCTGAGTTCATTTACAGTCGCCAGGGTATTAGTGTACAGTAACCAACAAAGACATATGATTTTTTTCGAATTTCTTTTTAAAGTATCTATGGGAAAACTGCATTTACTGATGTAAAAGTGAATCTGTGAATACTCAAATGAAACCCAACTTCCTGAAGCTTAGCTTTGGCCAGTGTCCGAAGAAAGGGTCAAACAGATAAACACTTCAATATCATTCTTGATACTCAAATCAAACCAACTATTGGACAAACTCTTCTGTGGCCTTCTGGCCCTACAATTCAAACAATTCAATCCATTCCATTATGAGAAAACCCCAGTCAAAGTGTCATACTTGCATCAGTATATCCCAAACTATTCCATTTAAATATATCATCCACCTCCAAGTGGAGTCTGAGCTACTCTTTGTTTGATTGTATATGCCGTCTAAGTACTCGTTTCCCTTTAGGTAAAAGCCAAGATGAAGAATGTTCTGCAATAGGCGGTGAAGATGTAATTTCCACACAAGATCTTTTTAAATAATATGTTAGCAATATTATCAAAAATATATAACAAGAACTACAAGTATTACCTTTGGTCTTAGTGGAACTGATACTTGTGGCTCTGTATCAGAATGACTATCGGAGCTATTTTCATTGGTGTCTGGTGGATCACTTGAATATGATGTATCGTCTTGAGTTGATTGAATTGGATGAGAAATAATTCCAGAATTTTGGTGTTGTTGCTTTGAGGATGTTGAATGAGAAATATTATCAGGATCTGTATTAAGTTCAACATAGTCAATGGGATTCTGTATAGAAGGCTTTGCCAGCTCTACTAATACACTAATTTCAGGAATTCCTTTTCTTTTTCCAGAAGAAAAGTTTGCATCTATTAGAGTCCGGAGTGTGGTTGGTGTTTCGAAATATGTTTGGAAGATTCGTGTAAGCAAGGTAGGTTTTTTAGGATCATAATCTCAAAGAATTCGGATTGCCGCTATAGGTACATCTGTTTTCTCAGTTGATTAGTACAATTGATAGTAATAGATGATAGTAGTATTACCCATATAGGCCAATCCTTTCTGTTTGCGATATTCTTGCCAAATTCCTAACTTTTCAAGTAAAGTGTGACACCGGGAGTGTCACTCCAGGTTTATCTGGTCAAAGCAGTATCCGTACTTAATTCGGGACTGCTTCGAAGGTAGGTTGGGAGCTTCACTCGGGATGTGGAAATCACTAAAAGGTTCTGAACGAAAAGAATAGGCTCTCTAAATGCGTATATTGTTAAGGCTTGTTCTCCTTGCTGAGATGGTTGATTGATGATTATGCCTTTCTACCCTCGAAGAACTCAGAAGTCTTTATACCTCTTTCTTCGCTTTCTAACAAATACTTCTAACTACGCTTTTCTCTAGAGCTCCCGTACCTAACCTCCGAACCAATTTCCCTCGCAACTACTGCAGCCCTCCATCTTCCGATCCTTGTATCGTCTTTACCTTCGTTAGATTATACTCGGACAATTGGTATTCTTTATGGCATTAGCCCCGCGGCTTCTGCCTTCAGACCAGTGGTATCCTTTCTTTCTAGCGACCTCCAGGCGAATAGTCTTCGTTCGATAGAGAGGAGGTTCGTTTTTCGGAGCGGTGCATTCTCTATCTTCAGTTGAGAGTAGCGTCGCTGTTCGGGGCGGTGTATTCTCTAGCTTCGTCTAGCAAAGAGTAGTGTCACTGATTTGGAGCGGTGCTCTCTCTAGCTTCGTCTAGTAGAAAGTAGCGTCGCTTACTCGGAGCGGTGCTTTCTCTAGCTTTCGTTGTTTGGAGCGGTGCGTTCTCTAGCTTCACTCTTCGGAGCGGTAGCTTGGTTCGGTACCGAGTAGCTTCGCTATTCGGAGCGATGCATTCTCTAGCTTCGTGGTTCGGAGCGGTGCGTTCTCTAGCTTCGTCTGGTGGAGAGTAGCCTCGCTATTCGGAGCGGTGATTTCTCTAGCTTCACTCTGCACTCCGAGACGAGTGATAGCCAATGATATCTCAATCGGGCACGTCGCGGGTGACCGTGTGTGTCCCCGCTCCGAGGGTATTATGCTAGGTATAACACTACCCCCTCCCTTAGAGAGTTCGTCTCTGAACGACCTTATTGCTCCTGGCCTTTTGGTGAAGTATGACCCTGCGCGCCCGAGTGAAATGTTTTCGAAATTCACTATGTTCGTGGGCCCGCACAGACCATTTCGCTTCGACCACTTGCTGAGACATGCAAGCAAAGTCGACCAATCGAGTTGCTTGCGTCCAGTTGAGACATGGCAGCAAGCAGAATAGGCCAATCAGGTTGCTTGTGTCTTCTGCTTTCTTTTTCGTATGATGATCTGGAAAAATCGTGACCCCGCGTGCCCTTATAACCATATCCATCCTTTCTCTTGATCTTGATTCGGTAAAATATGACCCCTTGTGCCCAAATAACCCAATCCTTTGTCAGGTGTCTTGCTAGCCATTAAAAACCCTTTGTGGGGAAAAGGTACTAGCTCAACCGTCCGATCCTATTATCCTTCGCCGCCTGAGGATTCCGTCTATGGTACTCCTCCAATAACCCTTTGTCATAGAAGTTCTCATACGGTTCTTCAGTCCATTCTGCTTCTTCTGGATATCCCTTCCACTTAAATAGGTATAAGATTCGTTTCCGTTTTTTGCTATACTGGCTGCCCATGACTTCCTCGACTTCGTAGATTGTTCCGTACTTGTAGCCCTCTACATCATAACCAAGCTCATTCTGCTGCTCACTGGCCGAGGCGAGCTCAGGTGGAGATCTAATAGTGTTGTTGGCGAGTCGATAAGGTTCGATGAGAGATACATGGAAAGCATTGTGAATACGCCAGCGGCTTGGTAACCCAAGCTTAATAGCAGTGGGTGAGAGTACCTTCGAGACCTTGAAGGGTCCATGAAGCTTCGCATCTAATTTCTTAGATGGCCTTCTCGTTTTGAGGTTCTTCCCATTTAGCATAACTAGATCACCAACCGAATACTTCGGAGGTTCCTTAGCACGTTTATCATGGTACTTCCCCATTGTGTCCCGTGCTTGTTCTAAGCTCCTACGGCAAAGTGTATGCACGCTAGTCATCCAGTGAACGTAGTTCCTAGATGCCGGATGCTTCGCTTCTGCTTCGATGGCCAATTTGTTCGAGGATCGAACTCAAAGTTTGCAAAGAATGGTGACATTCTCGTAGCGGTGGTGAGAAAGTTATTGTATGCGTAGTCAGCCATCGGTAACATCTCAGACCAATTATCCTGCTCGTAGTTGCAGTAATTCCGCAGATAACATTCAAGCGTTTGGTTGACTCTTTCCATTTGCCCATCCGTTTGAGGGTGGAATGGCGAAGACATCTTTAACCGAATGTCAAGAGCTTCTACCAACGAGGACCAACACATGGAGGTGAACCTAGAGTCCCGATCTGCCACTATGTTCGATGGTAGGCCATGAAATCTCCATACTTCTTTCAGGAAAATTCTGACCAAGTCCGTAGCTGTCTTCTCACCGTCTTTCAACGGAATGAAGTGAGCCATTTTTGTGAAGTGGTCGACGATTA
This sequence comes from Trichophaea hybrida, assembly GCA_015178995.1. NCBI lineage: Eukaryota > Fungi > Ascomycota > Pezizomycetes > Pezizales > Pyronemataceae > Trichophaea > Trichophaea hybrida. Next base: position 67,975 of record WHVE01000578.1, read on the forward strand.
CCCATACCGATGAGCATCCGTCTGACACTGGCAATTTGACAATGAAGTCCATGGAAATTGAATCCCATGGGCGGTACGCTGATTCAGTGGTTGTAAGAGTCCGTAGCGAGCATGGCGAGCTGCTTCATTCCTTTGGCACTCAGGGCATGAGCGAACATAATCTTCGATGAATTTCTACATTTCTGGCCACAAGCAGTTTCGTCTGACCAGCTCGATTGTCTTGTCCTGCCCCATGTGACCAGCCACCTTCGAATTGTGCTCCGCTTCCAGTATATCTTTCTTCAACTGCAGATCGTCCGGAATCCACAGTCTGCCTTTATGATAAAGAGTTTTGTTTTCAAACGAGATGTCTGAGCTAGGATTGCCTTCCATTGCTCGGACGTACTCTTCTTGCCATGCAGCATCGCTGTTAGCGGCGCTGACCACTGCTTCCAACAGCTTTGAAGTAAACTTGACAGCTGGAATCGCTCTCAACTTTACAGAAGAAATCGCAATTCGTTCGCCTCGTAACTTCATCGCCGTTACTTGTACTGTTTCCCTTCAGAAGTTACCAACTGATCGGGTCTCAGAAGGCGGTGGATTGGCTGATTTTCGTTTTCTTCGGCACTACCTCCCCCCTTTTAGGGTGGTACTCCGAACGCCTAGATAAAGTGTCTGGCTTGCCGTTTGCACTCCCTGGCCAGTAAAATATCTTGAAATCGTAACCCGCCAGTTCTTGTGCCATCGAGCTTGTCTCCGATTCAATATCTTCGTAGTCGTAAAGTATTGAGATTCTTGTGATCGGTGAAGACACTGATTGGATGAGCGGCCCCTTCGAGATAACGTCTCCATTCTTTAAACATGAGACGATCGCGAGCATTTCCTTGTCGTGAATTTCGTAGTTTTCTCGCTTTATCCATCTTGCGAGAGTGGTAAGCAATGGGGTGTAGTCGTCCATCAATGACCTGGGAGAGAACTGCGCCGATCGCAAAATCGCTTGGTCAGTTTCAATCACTACAGGCCAAACAGGCTCGAAATGCCGTAATATGGGTGCCTCCGTAAAGTACTTCTTGAGCGTATCGAAGGCTATCTGATTTGCGGATTTGCTTTCCAATCAAACTTTCCGTTGTTTTCTTGGTTAGCTCCGTTAAGGGATGGCATATCTTTGAAAATCCTTCGATGAAGCGTCGATAGAAGTTGGCGAACCCGAGGAAAGACTGGACGTCCTTGACAGACTCCGGAATCTCCCATTTGAGAATAGTGTCAATCTTGTCCTCGGACATGCTGACACCTTCTCCCGATATGACGTACCCAAGGAATTCAACTTGCTTCTGATGCCATTCGCACTTATCGGGTGCTATAGCCAAGTTGTTTTCCTGTAATCGACGAAGGACTTCTCTAGTCAATCGTATATGCTCTTCTTCGTTTTCTGTATAGATGAGGATATCATCTATATAGACTACCACTCCATGATCGATTAGATCTCGCAAGATCTCGTTCATCATATCCTGGAATGTAGCTGGCGCGTTTGCCAACCCGAAGGGCATAACCAGGTATTCATAATGTCCATATCTCGTACGAAACGCTGTTTTCCATTCATCTCCAGGTTTGATTCGAATGAGGTTGTATCCTGCCTTCAAATCAATCTTGGTGAAAATCTTCGATCCAGCAACCCTGTCTCTAAGTTCATTCATAAGCGGCAATGGATATCGGTTCATAATCGTCACACGATTAAGACCTCTGTAATCCACGCACAAATGTAAGCCTCTTCCGTGTGGCTTTGGAACAAGAGTATGGGTGCACCCGCAGGTGACTTGCTTGGACGAATCTTCCCGGAATCAAGCATTTCTTTAAGATAATCTTTAAGGACTGAAAGCTCCTTCTCTGAGAGCGCGTAGATGGGACCCCACGGAGGTTGTTCCCCATCCTTTAAGTCAATGGCATGATCGTAGGGTCGATGTGGGGAAGAGCATTGGCAGTTTCTCCGTTGTATAACGTTTGAAAGTCTCTGTACTGCCATGGAATTCGCTCTACCCAATCGACCTCAATTTCATGCGCCGAATTGACATGCATTGAACCAATAACCCCGATCCATCGAGGGTCTGTTCCAAACTTCAAAATGGAATCGTCATATTCGATTGAGAACGAAGAAACCGCTGCCTTTGTGCAATGTTGATGGCAGTGTTTCGACGTAAACTGGAGCTTATCGTTCTCTTCTGTAACTCCACTGAGTGCTCCATGCTTGACGATCCACCAGTAAGGTAACATGATATCAGACGAATCCTCCATTGGACCAATTTCAAAGGTTTCTTTGGTATAATGGGATTCATACCGCAGAGTAACGGGAAAGGTATACTGCCAACCCGCTCCTTCTACTCTTTCTCCATTGAAGTTTTCGACTATTTTTGGTTCCGTTCGAGTCACTAATGGAACACCATGTGAATCGGCCCACTGCTTAGACATCATAGGTGTATCGCACCCAGTATCTAGAAGAACCCTTACAGGGACATTCTTCTTGTCTCGAAAGCTTGCAAACATGCGTACTGTGGGTCTTGTCCCTGTCCTAGGCTCAGGTGGGAGTTGTTTCGTTTTCTTGGGTACAGGCTGAGGTGCGCTGGCCGCAGCCTTGCGTTTTGGATCTTTTCGGGTAGAAACCATGATGAACTGCCTCTCGACACAGCTCCGGCCCAAACGGGTCGTGATTGTTGTATTATTTGATGCGTGGGCGAATGAGTTTTTGAATGAGTATAATCAAGTTTGAAGTGGATGTGTTGTCACGCTTGGATGCTATATGACCTGCATATTTCGAGTACTGAACTCATCCTCAGGCATCCTTTCTTAAACAGCAGAAAAGAAAGTTTATTATTATCGAAAACCTATAAGCAATACCAATGACGCACTGGCAAGAAAACCCAAAAGAAATAAGGATATCTGTATCCCTAAATACAAAACATAGAGGTGTCTGTACCTCAAACTAACATAAGAAAGATCGCAATCTCATATAACAAAGGAAAGACAAAAGAAACTCGTTTCAGTAGTCAATCTCCATACCATCAGAGTCAACCTCATAAAGCACTCGAGAGCTAGAGGCTGCTGCTGGCGGTTTCGTAATTCGATCAGCCAGACTCCTGGGCTTGACCTTGGAAGAAGAGGTGGTTATCTCTGGCGTCGAAGTTTCCACCTTAGGCTTTCTCTTTTTCTTGCTGGACGAAACTTTGATCGCATTCTTGCAGAAGACCCATCGATGCTCCGTAGAACCGCAATGTTTACATTCGTTACGCTTGGCCTTGCTTCCAACAAGATTCCGAAATGCCTTTCAGGGCTTCGCCCCTGTCCGTGTTGACAGGCTTAGGACCCTTCTTCTCAGTTCGAGGTTTCTTGGAGTCCGAACCCTTTTCAGGATTCTTCTTTCCTTGATTCCCCTTATGATCACCATCAACATCACAGTCCTCTTATTGTCCTTCTTATCTTTGGGCTTGTGATCGTTGTGATGGTGCTTGTTCTTTTCTTGCAGGCGTCTCTCATACGCGCGGCCGACTTGTCGAAGCAGCAGTTCGTATTCTGCATCATCGTTCGGTGTAAGCTTCGAAAACGATAGTCGATCCTTGATGTCCTCGTTGAGACCGCTGTGCAGAGCTTCTCGCCATGCAATTCCGGATAAGCAGACTTGGTAGTTCAAGGCTCCATCCTTACGATGTAATCCTGAATGTCTCCCTTGTACTGCAAATCCTTCATTTTTCGGAGGTTTTCCTTTTCCTCCTCCGTGTCGATGAATCGCTCCTCCATGCTGCTAACAAACGCTGCCCAGGTATCGACTTGAAAATGTTTTTTCATCTGGTCCTCGCGATTGTTGTACCAAGCCAGTGCCTTTTCCCGCAAGATACTTCCAACGAAGATGATCTTATCGTCATCGTCGAAATAATTGTCTTAAAGTACTTAAGATATCTCTCCACCCCGCGAATCCATTGGCGTAGGACTCTTCTGTCCGTCGGATCGCCTTTGAATTTCCCAGGAAGCTCAATCTTTTGCTTCCATCCTGGGTTCGGTGCTTTGGTGGATGCGGAAGTGCTTGCGGAGGTGCTGGCGGAGGTGCTGGCGGTACCGAAGTTTGTTCACTGTAGTTCGTTCTTTCTGGAGGTGGGAGTGGCGGAAGATCATCTTCCCCACAATCAGAGGAGCTTGAGCTACTCGAGCTGGAGCTGGAAGACTGGAGCCACTGGTGGATCTCCTCGAACGCCTTCTGGCTGTCTTCGTTGCCCTCGGGCCCCGAGTCATAGCTTCTCTGATCCAAATTCCAGCGCCATCCTTAGTGGCATATCGAACGCGGAATCCCTCGCCATCAGGCTTGGTATCTCCTTCTTTTGGTGTCAATACTGACATAGCCAGGGAGCGAACTGATTTTTTCATTCTTTCATCCGAGAACTTCGTTTGCAAGGCTCTAGTGAATTCTTTGAATTTCCGCTCGAAATCCTTTTTCGTCCTTCGCTCCGACGCCTTCCTTTCCCTGTCTGCACTATCCACCTTTTTCTGTGCTTCCTTCTGTGCATCTTGCAACTTCTTTGACTCTGCTCGAGCCTTGGCGTATAATCCAGACATTTTTTCGCTATCCTCTTTTGCTTTGAGCTGGATAGTCGCGAGTTCTTGAGATTGAAGGTGCACTTGGAGGGCTAGATGTTCTTGGGATCGTTCCCTATTGTCGAGCATAGTTGGGAGGGTGTTCCAGGCGTTTCCAGAACGTTGAATCTGCTCACTGAGAGCAAATCGTAGCTCTTCGTAGGATTCGGTGGATTGGGCCTTCATCACAGCAAAGGCTGCTTGGACGTTAGCCGCAAATACTTGGGATTGGATAACTATATCGGAGTGCTTCGAAAATTGAGCCCTTTCCATCTTTTCCACTCCCTGGCAGATGGCATCGTATATCTCGTTCTGCCTAATGATGAGCCCTTCATAAGCTTGGGCCAATTCAGGGAGGGCCGTTCGTATCTCGAAATTCTTCTCCCTTGCTTCCTGAATGAGGTCGTCCATTCGTCCTAACTCCCTGTTGATTCCATCCAAAAGCTGAATAACCCAGTCAGGAATATCGTTCTTCGTAATGGGCTGGTATTGCATCACCTGCTTATCCTTATCGCTGGATAGAATCAAACCGTTTTCCTTCTCACCACGGTGTAGGCTTCCTCCATCTGGGTATTGATCCAGCTCCGCTTCCGGCCATTACCGTTGTACCAGAAAGCGTCCGTTCGATAGGTAAATGAGGTAACGAGCCTTAGCTTCTCGCTGTAGCTGCTTCGATGGCTCGTAGTCTGGATGTTCGGAGGTGTACAACGAGTGTGGTGATTCCTGGAACCAAGAACGTGGGAATTGGTATAAAACAAAGAGGGTACTGATTCCGATGATAATGAGGAAATGTCCGCAGACAAAGATGCATCAGGATCGTTTGATGTGTGTAGATGTGTGTAGATGTGGGTAGATGGGTAGAAAAGAATACCTTCCGCGGAATCGTTTCTTTGCTAACAATATAATGTGACACCGGGAGTGTCACTCCAGGTTTACCCGGTCAAAGCAGTATCCGTACTTAATTCGGGACTGCTTCGAAGGTAGGTTGGGAGCTTCACTCGGGATGTGGAAATCACTAAAGGTTCTGAACGAAAAGAATAGGCTTTCTAAATGAGTATATTGTTAAGGCTTGTTCTCCTCGCTGAGAAGGTTGATTGATGATTATGCCTTTCTACCCTCGAAGAACTCAGAAGTCTTTATACCTCTTTCTTCGCTTTCTAACAAATACTTCTAACTACGCTTTTCTCTAGAGCTCCCGTACCTAACCTCCAAACCAATTTCCCTCGCAACTACTGCAGGCCTCCATCTCCCGATCCTTGTATCGTCTTTACCTTCATTAGATTATACTCGACCATTGGTATCCTTTATGACATCAGCCCCACGGCTTCTGCCTTCGGACCAGTGGTATCCTTTCTTTCTAGCGACCTCCAGGCGAATAGTCTTCGTTCGATAGAGAGGAGGTTGGTTTTTCGGAGCGGTGCATTCTCTGCTTCGGTAGAGAGTAGCTTCCCTGTTCGGGGCGGTGTATTCTCTAGCTTCGTCTAGCAGAGAGTAACGTCGCTTATCGGAGCGGTGCTTTCTCTAGCTTCGTCAGTAGAGAGTAGCGTTGCTTACTCGGAGCGGTGCTTTCTCTAGCTTTCGTTGTTTGGAGCGGTGCGTTCTCTAGCTTCACTCTTCGGAGCGGTAGCTTCGTTCAGTAGAGAGAAGCTTCGCTATTCGGAGCGATGCATTCTCTAGCTTCGTGGTTCGGAGCGGTGCGTTCTCTAGCTTCGTCTGGTGGAGAGTAGCCTCGCTATTTGGAGCGGTGCTTTCCCTAGCTTCACTCTGCACTCCGAGATGAGTGATAGCCAATGACATCTCAATCGGGCATGTCGCGGGTGACCGTGTATGTCCCCGCTCCGAGGGTATTATGCTAGGTATAACAAAAGTACATTCAAAAAGCCATTTCCATTCAAACTCCTGTGCAACAATCCGGTCAAGGGCCCCAGTATGTGGAATCCAGTCCTCAGTACTAGAAAGTGGTTCGATCTAAGATATATCATCAGAAGAACGAATCGCAACTGTTATACGGTAAATATATCTTTCCGATGAATGAAATTTTGGTGTACTGGTATGGTTTAGACTTGGGGTATTTGCTGAAGACTTTCCAAATGAACGGAATGATTTTCTTTTTGATATACCTTGTCCTACAGGTAGGGCAGCAGTTGATTTTGAGGTTGATCCAGTTTGCAAAGCTTTGATTGATGAACCCCATGCCTTATGAGTACTTAATGATACCTGTGAGGTATCTTGAGGTAAAACAGGTTGTAGTGGTGAATGAAAATTGTGTGAAGGAATCGAATACTGCAAATTATGTGAACTGGAATGAGGCAAACCAGGTGTTGTAGGATATGATGTAGTATAGCTGGATATTGGCGGGGAATATACTCCTGAATGAGAAATTGTTGAATTTAAGGAACTGCTGGCTGGTGATATGGTACTATAAGAGGGATATGAATTGCCCAACATATTAGAAGATTGTATATAAGGTTGAGATGCTGAGGTGGAAGATATATTTGAGGCAGTACCAGGGGTAATTAGTGGTACAGGGTGAACATTCGAATGTGGCATGGTATTGGATTGAATATGTTGGGTATAGCCTTTGATTTGATTGCAGATTGGACAGACAAAATAAGGATGACCAGGTGGATATGGAAATGCTTCAACTTCAGCTCGAGTACCACCAAATTTGTGTTTGTTGTGTCCACATAGATATAATCGGTCAGAATTTTGAGATAGGGGGTGAATATAAGACATTGTAATAAAAAAATACTAAGACTATAGGAAGATTGGATGAAATGAATTCGTGACTTGTATGGTATAAAGATTAGTTTAGAGGGATTGTGAATATCCATATAAGTACCTTTTGCAACCTCATTTGTTATGTTGAAGTTAAGTAAAATCTTTTCAGTACCACTTGGGCCAACCCAACAAATATCTTCCAAACGTGGACCAAAATCAATGCCACTTCATAGATATCAGTAGTATATCTGGTTCCGGTATATTTATGAAGATCTTTCACTTCCACGCACCCGAATGCTATTTCAACCTGAACATGCAGACTTTTGTCAAACTGCCAATGATCCTCAATATCCATCTATTCGTACATTGGAACGTGCACTTCATGAATAGGGTTATTCCAAATGAGAGATTTTTGTCGGAAACCAGTTCCTTATTAGTCGAATTGCATTATATTTCTACCATGGGGATTAACTGACTCAGAAATATTATTATTTTGAATTCAAGATGGCTATATACTAAGCAATAAGACGTAACTATATCATTCTTCTTGCTGGATATACATACTTTATTTAGTTAACTGGATTTCAGACTTATTCGACTTCGGTTGTCATGTGGTATGCGTCGGAGGTTTTTCGGTGAAGATATTGTACACCACAACATGCATATACATAATACATTACTATCACAACTATGCAGCAGTCAATCAACCGGATATGGTCGTCGATTAACCTATAATTTATTAAAACGTTCTGGTATACCTGTTGTAAGAGACCGTATGTTTGAGATTATGCAGTCTCTGGATCCAATAGCAATTGAAGAACGTCGATTTGGAAAATCTCAGATTACACGTGGTCACTATATTGTTCCAGGACCACATCGTGTGTTGTCAATTGATGGACATCATAAAATAAGCATGTATGGGATTGAAATATATGCCGGAATTAATGCATATTCACGGTAAGTATTCTCTGAACTAAAATTCCAATTCAAAATCAATATTTAATAGAAAATAGGTACATTACATTTATTCATGTTGGAATTTCAACACGAACTGCAGTTGCTGTTCTGGCACTATATTTAAATATGTTAGAGGATACGGATTGTCTTCCTCTTACAGTTCGATCTGATCATGGTTCTGAAACACCAATGTTAGCGAATGCACACTGTCAACTACATGCAGCTATATGTCCATGGATTCTAAAAAATGATCTAGCAAAACTTGTTTACTGGTATGAATCATCTACTTTAAATCAAAGAATAGAATCATGGTGGAGACAAATGACTAAAAGTCAAACTGCTTCATGGAAAGTAAGTTCATTTATGATTTAGTTAAAAATCTTTATATTGATTAATAACTTTTATAGTACTTTTTTGACAGTATGCGAAATGATGGCCTTTGGACTGGAAGTATTGCAGATCAGATTGCACTACTTTTTGTTTATCTACCAATTTGCGAAAGGACATATATACTTTTGCAGATCTTTGGAATGCACATACTATATGAAAACAAAATAATCGTCCTCATGTCATTTCAGGCAAGCCTGTTGTTCTTCATCATATGCCAGTTGCACCTGCTCGTAATTTTGGTTTAAAACCACCCAAAAATATACTTCAAAATCTCAAAAATGATATCTGTGGATATGGTGTTACCTTTTCATATATATTGTTTAACTTTATATACAGAAATATATTAACTTAAAATTTTTAGATCCTGATGAATATCTTCCACATAATACTCGCATATGGTGTTACCAGGCTCTACGAACAATTGGACTTAATTTGGAACCTGGAGAAACCATTCACTATAGTCATACATCAGATATAAATCAGTCCAAAGTTCCAATTCACCGTATAGCTTATTTGTTCTTACAGTCTGCAATCTCAGATTATCAAATCAATGGAGGAATTCTAAATTTATCATTAAAGCCAGAGGGTGCATATAATTGGATTTCACAACAGTCTGATACTGCTGTACTTTATTCTGAAGTTGAATTTGCATATGAAACAGATCTTGAAGAAGATGAGCTGGACTATATGCATTGGGATGATAGAATTGAAGATGGTGGAACAGACTCTGAATAGAATGAAAATGAGCACTGGCAAGATATACTTAAAACATATTATCTAAATTGTCTAATACTAGTTCCTTTCTCTCAAAGACTTCAAGTTGTATGGTTTGGGTGTTGCATACCAACTATTTTTCATGTGGTTGCGATGTTGCATTAATTATGGCGGTATGTCCCTAACCGGCCTCCGTAATCAGTACCGAAGCTCAAAAAGTCAGGTGATCGATAGTAGCATCGGCCTTCGAATCAGCTTCGATCTCGGGACACACAGCAATTGTAAGCCCTCGTTTCTGTTGCAATATGGGGGGACGAAAACCGTGTGTATAGACTTAGGCACAGAGAGAAGAGAGAAGGAAAAAGACTCAAGATATATACAAGAGTGTGGTGTGCCTTATGCCCTACCATCAGCCGGCTTACAATCAGCCCGTGCCAGGTCTATATATGTAACAGGTTCCGAAGTGTCTCTTTAGAGTGATCCCAAATATGCGGACAGTCATAGAAGGAAATCAGGGCGTCGTTACGGAGACGAATTTCCAAGTCTGGGACTAGGGTGAGCATAACGACTAAGTCGTGGGGGACCACCGATTGCAAAGAGCTTGTTGGTGGCGAAAAAATCTGCGTTACCAGCTGAAGGAGTGGATGTAACAGTGTTGGTAAGTGCTCGTTTCGAAACTGTCCAGATTTGTGAGAGAGCGGCGGAACTCCTTTCAGGCTGTGTAAGATACTGAAGTGAAGGAAGACTTTGGGTAGTGGTATGGTCCGGGCTACTGAAATTAATAGGGCGTCAACAACTTTAACCAGCGAGCGAGCTGGTGAAGGTGTATGGAAGAATCGGAGGATGTCTGCTAATTGATACGGGTGTGTCTCTATATTGCATCAATCAATCGGAAGGTTGTTCGCCCAACTGCGTAGGTTCTGTCATTATTACGGGACAATGAGAATGATGGGGTTTCGAAATTTAGCCTAAGTTCTAGATAAAGCACTACGACAAGAGCCCACTCTTCCAACTTGCTTTTGAATCGTTGGGTGGCCATGATTTTTCTGACGGGTTTTGAGTTGAAACCATTGGTCTCGACCTCGCACTCTGTTATCGTGTTATCGAGGTGCATATTTGCCGATATGTGTTCTTTAGGACATGTGTAGCCGGTTTGAGGGCGCCCTGGACAAACGCAACAACGCAATAATATTCCCCCGCCACGTATATACCACACCACTCGCCGAAGAGAGTCCACCCACCATCGACACTAGTGTCCTCTAACACAACTTTTATTCCAATGTCGATTATATGCAAAGTTATATCCATTTCGGTTATGCGGGCCGGCCGGCGTGCCCGTTCGGAATACTGCATGGCATATCGTCATGCCGTAGGAGCACTGCCTATGTTCTCCTAGGCACAAGCACAAGTATACCCGAATAATTATAGCTCTGGGTGAAACGTTAGGTAGAAGTACTCTATGGAGGCTCCAATACCGCTCCATTCGATGATGACTGCTGCGGCTCGCCAAGCTCTAGATTGTCTAGTAAAATCTGACTATTGCGAGCCTCCGGTTGTGCAGTTCAGCTACCTCGAATCGTCCAGAACTGTCACCTTAACCCAGACATTAATCACCGCCATGAGTCTTTCAGCCAGGTACGTAATTTGGAATATAAAATATATTGAGTACTAATACTTAGGTATATACCGTATTCGGCTGTTCAGAACTTACCATCACTACCGGTACCACCATCCCCGCTGCAGACCGTCGAATGAGCTCAACACCATCAAGAAAATGATTCGTTGTCATGGGCTCTTCAAGAGTTGCAAGCGCACACATATAGTCTGTGAACTTGTCGGTGGTGATGACGCGCTTCGAGAAGGGGAATACATTCCTCCTAAAGTCTTCATGAAGAATGCCGACTACATATTAGTTCAAGTCTCAGCTCGCACGTCGGGACTTTGAAACAGAAACTCGATATTGCATTTAGGATGTCCGTTCGCTAAGCCTATCGAGGAAATGAATAGCTGAATTTCAAGAATCCCATGTCAATACCATTGAATAAAAAAGAGTAATACTTAGTACATTGAATGTTACAGCTAAGGTTTCGAATCTCAGTCTTTCAGCACTGTGCAGCTGGCGTTTAGGCTCTTGCGTTTATATCGCCTGCCTTTTATTATAGGATGCCAGTTACCTAATCTAGACGTTGGTTGTCGTTTGTTGGGACTTGCACATAGGAAGAGTGCGTACCGGTTCTAGCAATTTGTTCGGATAGTTCGGCGGTACCAACCCTGTAAACTCCCTTCGCTGAGTTAGCAATAGAGTGACTTCCAGGTAGTCGGTTTAACCGGAAATCAGGCGCTACTATCAATCCTTGAGAAATGACCGTAATATCGAGAGCCTCGAACTTAATGGTAGTAGAGAACCTAATGGTAGCAGAGTACAGGCAGTGATCTCAATAGCCTAGCCCGTGTAGCCTAGCGGAGTGGCAAAGAGCGGGCTATCAGCTCGCCGGAAAATACACTAGCTCAGTGGACTGGACGGCACAGACTAGTTCAATTTAAACTATTCTAAATTACAACATGTACATCCATAATTGAGGCTATAAACTGATGTCTGCGATTTTCTAGGCGGTAAATAGCATCCATCATTTTTACTACTTTCGGAACACGCTCAAATGGAAGCAAGCCATTGTGTGCCAACGATTTTATAACTTTTTGTGCTTTCACAATATCGTCACTGCGAGGGGAGCCTCATGAAGCTTATTACTGCGTCACTTGAGCCTCATGAAGCTTTTTACTGCGTCACTGGAGCCTCACAAAGCATAATTATCACCTCCTACTACGTCACCTCACTACGCTGGGATGCGCTGGTGCTCCGAGCGTAGTGCCAGTGTAGTGCTTGCCACCTCCGTGGGCGGATATCCAGCCCGCGAGGCGAGCTGACTAGTCCAAACGTCAGTTCGACGAGACGATTGAGATCACTGAGTACAGGCCACTCAAAGAACAAAGCGCGACGTCTGGTACAGTTAGGGCTCTGTTTCGGTTTACCGCAACATCACATACATGCATATTTCATCTAAACAGGTGTTATCGTTTCGAAATCCCGGTAGTCCATGCCAGAAGGCCGGCCAAAATGCCCGAACAGCTTTCATCCATACCTACAATCCATAGCCCTGTCACAGCAGCAAGCCGTTGACAGGCATCTCAATAGTCCGTCCCGTCCAGGCAAGACTCTGCCCGGGTCGGGACTACAAATTTCGGGGCTAACTTTTTTTGACCGTTTAGGACCAGGGCAAATGCTTCAAGGACTACAAGACCACAGGGCCCTACAATCCCGACTACTAATTAATTCTTAAGTACATATTTAATTGGCAAAATGAAACAGCCAAATGCAACGGAAAACGAAACGAAACAGATAAAGCACACTGCGAAATGAAACAAGAAAAAAACACAATGATCCAAGAAACAGAATACTACTGTTGATATGCTGGACCACGGGGCAGGAACGGGACGGGATGTCAAAAACAGTCCAAATCTGCGCGGGATTTGGATGGGTTTCACGTGAGATTGAGCACGGTATTTAGACATTTCGCGTCATTTCGTGTCAAATCACCCGCGGAGTTAGGTCGGCAGGATGGAATCAATATCGGACAACGTTGATCAATAGAGGGAATTCAGGAGACCGATTCACGTCAAATAATTATCCTTATCGGCCAAATATTCATAGAGTTGACATGAGAGAATGGTATGGTCCCCCCCTTGGTACCCATTCCTCCATCCTTTCATGTCAACTCTATGAATATTTGGCCGATAAGGATAATCCTTTGACGTGAATCAGTCTCCTAGGTTCCATTAATTGATCCGCGTTGTCTGGTCTTGATTCTATCCAGCTGTTACTCCGCAGCTGATTTTACGTTTTACAACGCAAATTTCGGACCAATTTCATCAAAATTCTAAAATCTGCTGCAGGGTCAGAACGGCCAGATAGTTTTGGATTGGACACCGCGGCCGGATAGAGGGTGAATAGTAGACCATGCTACGCCATACAAGTATCCAAATTAGACAGATCTACCTTGAGCAGTGCTTGATGGATGATTTTGGGTATAATACTGTAACAAGGACATCATCTCTCAATGCTACAGCACACAGTTCTGTTTGATTTGTTTGGAATACAGATTGGGCAACAGAAATCAATAGAGAGCATCCAGTAGACCAATTCACGTCAAAGGATCATTCTTATGGGCCAAATATTCATGAAATTGTTATGCAAGAATTGGGGGTGGGCAGTGGTTTGAAACCGGTCGGGCCGGGCCGGCTTTAATAGTTTGAGGCCCGGCCGCCGGGCTTTTCGACAAAGCCTGGCCGGCCCGCCTTAGCGCGGGCTTTTTTGGTGAACAGCCGGGCCGGCTTGCGGGCTTTCGGGCCGGTTGAGAATCTATGACGGTACCAAATCACTGACTGAACACTAATAATAGCTGTTATTTTTCGCTAATCCCTCCAAACTAGTGACAATAAGCATCCAATGGGGTGTTTCGCCCTGATTTTCATGTTTCAGATATGCAGGCCAGCCCGGAGGCTTTCAAACTATAAGCCCGGCCGGCCCCCCTTAGCGCGGGCTTCAAATTACTGGTCCGCCTGGCCTGCTAAAGCCTGCCCGAAAGCCTGGACGCGGCGGGCCGTTTCGAACAATGGGGGGGGGACCATCATGTCAACTCCATTAATATATGTCCGATTAAGATGATATTAGACGTCAAATGGTTTACTGGATGCCTTCTATCAATCCACATTGCCTGATCTGTATTCAAAGCAGCCAATCTAACTCTGCAGACAACACTTCACCAGATATCACTCATATATGTAAAATTGGCCGCGGAGCACGAAACGGATGATTGGAACCAAGCTCGGACAACGCAGATCAATAGAGGGCATCTAGGGGACTATTTGACGTCTAAAAATTATCGTAATCGGACATATATTCATGAGTTGACATAGGATGATATGGTCCCCCCCTGCCTCTCACCCCCCATGTCAACTCTATGAATGTTAGGCCGATAAAGATGATCCTTTGACGTGAATTGGTCTCCTGGATGCCCTCTATTGATCTGCGTTGTCCGATCTTGATTCCAAGCAGCCAATCTTAGTCCACTGGCGAATGGACATGAAATGACGCGAAAGGATACAAAATGTCTAAATCCCGTGCACTTTGGACAGGTTTTAGACAGGTTATGGACAGGATCATGATTTACGGATGAAATCCCGTGGTTCAGCCTAGTATCATTGCTGATTTCCGGTTTTTTCACTGTTTTCGCTTGGTATTTCTACTTTCTGCATAAGTGGACTATAGTATTATTGCGTCCGTTCTATCCAGATTCAATTATGGGGCCGATCCGTACTAGGCCCACTCTAACAGGCCTATAATCGTCTCAACAATTCTGGATATTTCTCATCCGGCCCGGATACAGCTCACCCAGGCCGGCACTTGTGCCATATTTCCGGACCCTTGTCAAGACTACGGTCACCCTGGTCCTGGGACTATCAGCCCGGGACGGACCAGGCATTTACACAGCTGCCCGGGGCCGGACGTTTCTTCGGGGCCCCGAATGACTATGGTCGCCCCGGACGTTGAGATGTCTGGCCGTTGACTTAACGTGATAAACAAAGAACCGTGCAGGGCGCAACTCCGAACTTTGGAATCGACAGACCATGGAGTACCAACAGAAGATGCAAAATTAAACAACAATGCCGCATAAACAGAGTAGTCATGAAGAATCCGGGCACTGTGATCTGTACAGATCCATGGGCCCCCAGCCACCATCGTTAGAGTAAATCATTTGCAACGAAATTAATTTACGGGGATATAAAGTATTCTAGCTTCCCAGATTTATATTAACAACTACTGTTAGTAGACTCAGAAAAATAGCAAAGGTGTGGTAAAATCCAAACACAAATGGTCGTCTATACAGCAATTGGCATGGTTTCCCAGGAATACACTGTACCGCAACAGCGCTGCACATTAGAATACTCATGTGGCGGCTGCATTACCAGAAACTATGACTGGCAGGCAACTATTATTTTGTAAATTTAGAAGAAAATAGGGATAAGCGCAGTAGTAGAGGCAAAATGTGGAGAAAACCAACAGGAAGGAATCAAGAAGAAATGTTCGCTCTTGCCAACATCATTCACTGAAAACTAAAAACAAGGGGGAACCTCGGTATTGCACTTACCCTTGAGTCCGAATAATTTCTGATGGTGCGTCATGGCTAAGGTCAAACTGCCTCACTTAAATCGCCGACTTTCTAGCTAGGTCTCTAGCCGATATCTCCACAATTCACCGTCTAAAACTAGTCAGCTTCAGAGAACCATGCTATATAGAGTAGTTATGCTATCACTCTGCAGTAGTTCCTAGGCTAATTGCTAATAAAGTAGACTAATTGGGTTGCTTCTGACGTGGTTTTCCCGACGTGTTAGTAAGGAAAAGCCCAACCAAAAGAACGGCCTTGGCACGACGGACAACACTAATACCCCAGCCAGATCTGACACCCCGTAGCAGCATTTTGAGTCGAATTTACGACCTGCTTTCAAATAGGAGTTATAAGGTGGAAGTGGTAAGATCAACTTTAGAGGGTTGCGGTTCGAGAATTCGAAATAGACTCATAAGGCTAGTCCACTATTATTGCCGATGGGATACTGCCATATCTGTAAAGTACAGCCCAAGTAGCTTTTATATTGTGGCTTGGGTTGGCTTGTTTCCCTGGTTCCACAACAATTATACAGCCGGCTTCCTGGTTGTGAGGTACTAGAGATTTATGTACTAGTACAAATCCCACAGACACCGAGGCTAATTATAAGCTCCACGGATCGGATAGTTGCATCAGTTTTCGGCGCGGCAATAGCGGCCGGTTCACCGGCGAATTGACCCGCCGAAACGTCAAGGTACTCTACTATCGAAAGACGACCACCAGTAAGATGTCACTCTGCTTCCGCTGCAGCCGGAGTACCTCTACAACGGGTTTGTACTCTAGCTTTACTCGCAGACCTATCGTTGGAAATTGGCATCCATACAAGGGTGAATAAGTGACGGGGGTGCACGGAGTAATGCCTGGTCCCGCAAGCATCATCAGGTCATAACAAGGTTATGGAAGGACTACCATAGCAAACATCTTCCGCGCAGCACACCATGAGGAAGCGCAAATCTGTATAAAGCCAGGCTTCCATCCACTTCCCTTTCACCGTCATCACCGCCATCCCCACCATCACAATCATCTTCTCTCGAGCTCCATAAAATCCACTACACAATCACATCTGCTCTCTATATCCACACTCGCTCTCTCACACCATTAAAATGCACTTCAGTACCCTCGCATTAATCATCTCATCGGCCGCCGCCCTTGTCTCCGCCGGCACGCCTGCCACCGTCCTGTGGAGCGGCTATTTACGACAGCCCCATACTTCAATCCAGCCATACCTCGTGTGCGGACTTGGCCACTGGCAATGGCAATATCGGATCGATTGCAGGCTTTCCTTACTTCGGAGCTACGGAATTCGTTACTGGATTCAACGGCGATAAGTGCGGTGCTTGCTACAAGTTGTACTCCAAGGAAACGTGGTCTATATAACGGCAATTGACCATGCTACCTCCGGATTTGTCATCTCGCAAACAGCCATGAACAAATTGACGAAAAACCAATCGGGCCCGCTTGGAAGGTCACAGCGTTCTATGCGGAGGTAGTGGATAAGACCCTCTGTACTCTCCCGCAATAGTTGCGCCAGGATGCTCAGGAGAAGTGGGTTGGGATGTAATGGAGTGGTAGTGTAATGTTCATGGGTATACCAGTAGAAGCGTTGCTGATGATGCGGGAATGTTGAGGCGATTGTAATGCAGTGTTGAAAGTGAAAAATGCTGTGCATGTAGATGAAAGCTAATATTAATATATTGATGGGGTACTGGCGATGACAAACCGACACAGAATCTTGTGTTTAGTTAGTACAGCTGCTCGGAAGGTTGAATCGCGCTTATGCTCATATTCACTTGTGGCAGAACTATATCCAATATAATACGTTCAAGAAATTTCGAAATTCCACACTCACGTAGAGTATCGAGCAGCATGCCCGACATTTGCTGTGGGTCAGAGCCTCAACTATCTAATCTAAGCTTGATCTAATCGACCGTATCTTATCGCCTTCTCGAGATCGATCTCCATCCGCTTCGACTTCTTCGAAGCTTCAACATTCTCGAGACCTCACCAACCAATGAGTAACCTCTCGATCTCTACAGTCATACGAGGACAGCAGAAATCCTGCCAATTGTAAAGGCCGATAATCACCGGTCGTCAGCAAAAGTGACTGACTGAGTGGCTTGAAGCATCACCGCCGCCACCGGTTTCCTCTGTAATCACTCATAATCATTCGATGTTCTTAGTTTCAAGTCCCTTATTTCCCGCCCTTTAGCCTTGAGCTCTAGTATCTAGTTATTGAAAGGCTTCAATACCTGCCATTAGCTATTACAATATTCATGAAGCACCAGGACCATGCACTCGTTTAAGAATAATGTTATATTAAACTTGTGGAGCAAGTTGGACCACCGGTGGAGGCTGGACATTTAAAATTCCTGGGTTAGAAGCTTGGGGTGTCAGAACCGCCGTCAGTGGTGGAGTCTTTGTAGCTTGCAGATTTTGGGTTCCGGTGTCGAGCGGTACCTCAGTAATAGCAGACGGCGATGGGATGGTACTTGTTAATGGACTGCTGGAGTTAGAGCCGGAGTTGGGCACTGGATCTCTAGCTGCGACACTGAGTCATCGTTTGGAATCCGCGGTTGTGGGATGGCGCTATTGGCTTTGAAGGCTTCAAAAGGAGCGTCAGTCGGTCTCGTTTCCTCTACCGTAAAGAGCTATTCGGGGGTTGCGGTGAGCCAGACATGGCCTTCATGAACGGGGAGGCGTGTCTTCTGCAGCAAACGTATCGGAGATCGAGTCCGGTTCGAATACTTACTTCAAATCTCGGAGGTTGATGTCTCGGAGTGGGTAGTCCGTCAGGACTTTTCCAGAGCTTTTTGGCAAGCAGCGACGACGCGACACTAAGAAATGCGTGACAAGTAACATATACCCCGCAGGAGCCAGTGGACTGACTGCTTACCAAGATATTTTTCCATGGTGGTACAATATGTAAATGCAAAGATGAACAGATATTTGAGGCTTGCTTTTCGGTGAGTATTCCCACCAATCAAACGTGGCGGTACGTATGATGTATCGTCTACCGGTTTTGTTTGGGTCTGTATAAGCTCGAAGTTCAGAAGGGTATACTTCAG
>WHVE01000579.1:0-86548 GCA_015178995.1 Trichophaea hybrida
CCTTCACTTCTAGGGCCTTGTTGATTTCATATAACGTTACCGCGTACACCTTGAGTTTCTCCTTTCTATTCCATCTCATAAATGGGGCTGCTGCTATGGCACATATGTCCAGTTTTGGCCCATCGGGTTCCGCTGTTTCCATATGATTTCCCCATACCCATACGCTTGACTGATGTTGACAGTGCTTCTGGCAGTAATCACTTTCGAATCCTATTCTTTTCTTTTGGAATTTGACTGTAACATCGTGAAGTTGTAGCCATGGTCATCCAAGTGCGATTGGATAGTGTCCAAGTTTCGTAACGAATGCTGGTAACTGCTCCTGATGTCCGCATATGCCTAAGCTCAGTTTTGCCATAGTGATGATGGTTCCTGATTCGATGGGCCTTCCATCTATAACTTCTAATTCTCTTGATTCTTTAATTCTTGTTCTTGTAATTGATGATGGCAATGAAATCTTTGTCAATAAATGCAATTCAGTAGCTCCGCAGTCTATCAAAGCGTGGGTATCAATGATTTGTTTTCTATTTCCAGCGAGCATTTCACAACGAGATGTTTGCTTTCCATATAAGACTCTTTTATTTTTGCGCTTGATATAGAAAACTGCGAAAATACCAAAACTAGCATTAACTGACAAAGGAGATTCGTTTCCTGCGCAATTGCCATCCTTATGGCACTGGACTAAACTTTTTCCGATTCCACTTCCTTTCCTTTTCCTGTTGTTGAATCTGCATCCCCTTCATTCGCTGCCTTCTTAACGGTGACACTTCCGTTTGTCCTGATGCTGCCTTCAGCTTCCTTGGGCACGATGCCCGCGAAATGTCTGCTATTCCCACAGTACATACATAATCCTTCTTCCCTTCGTCTCTTCCTTTCTTCAGGTGTGATCTTCTTTCCTTCACTGCCGAAAGGTCCATTGGAACGGGACCGTAATAACCTGAAACTGATCCTGCTGGTGCAGCGTCTGGGGCAGATGTGGTGTGGTCGTTGAATCGGACTTCTTGTAACCCTCCATTTCCCAGATATCTTTTCTGCAGCTCTCCTTCTCTGTTGCGAGTCTCTTTTTGACACCATCTTGATGAATTTGATCATGCTTTCTGGCTCCTCGATATGATGTATGGAGTCTTTGAGCTCGTTGGATAATCCCGTTCGTAATGCGTCCAGTTGTGCATCTTCGTTCCACTTGGTGTCTACAATGTATCTTTCAAATTCCGCGTAGTATTGGGAGAATTCGCGGTCTCGTTGTCTGAGTTTCTCGAGTTCCCTTTTTGCTGTTGCTGCTCTGTCCTGATCTCCGAATGCTACATCCAGCAGGTCAACTAGGTCTTCAAGGTGTTGAGCTTGACTTCCCCTGATATTTCGTCACAGTGTGGCATTAACTGTGCCAGAGCCACTCCTTTTAGACATCCAACGGCATACATCAGTTTCTTCTGTTCGTTGTTGAATGCCTTCGGTTTTCCGGCTATCTTCAACGCCAACTGCACCTTCCACCCTCGAAGTTCCTTCCTATCTTCTCCTGAGCAGCTGGTAATGTCATTTACTTTTTCCTCACGCTCCTCCTGTCCGTCCTTTCTCCTGTTTCTCCCCTTCTTCCTTCCGTCAACATCAGGATCCTGGTTACCTGCTGCCGATTGTTTTCCGCCAGGTTGCTGAACATCTCCATTTGAACCTGAGTGTCTTCCAGATCTTTCTTCAGTTCCGCCAGGTCTAGATTTGATTCCTCCAATGCTTGTTTTAGAATCCGGATTTCTTCTTCCAGATCCCCATGACTGCATGCGTGCGGTGTCGTTTCGGCGGCTGCTGCTTGTTGGGTAAGCAGTAATTCCTGCTTCAAGTTATCCTTCTCTTGGACGACTTTGTCTCCTTCTGCCAACAACTCCAATATTCGTGCTTCCACATTCTTCACAGATTGCTGTTCCTTGAGCAATTCGTTCAATCTGCTGATTGTCAGTAGTTGGCTCAGTGCTGTTAGCCCTTGGTTGATGTCTGTGATGTGATTCCTGAGCTGTGTTCCGTTCATGATTTCTGTATTTTTTGCTGCCACGTTTTCCAGTTCTATTTGTAAAGCTCCAGTCAACGTGACGTCGCGAGTTGGTCTTGAGGATTCTCCGGACATCTTTCTGATGATGTAGAGAGGCGGCTGTGAGGAGGCGAGGTTCTGACAAACAGTCTCTGACTTTGTCCATGTTGTCTTGGATTTGTTGAACTGCCGCTTCGATTTCTGCTTCTAGAAACAGGTTGACCATCTACCAGAAGAACACCTCGTGTATGCTGGGTGTTGTTACGATGATCAGCGGGGTTGGTGAAGGGGCCGGATGTAATTCGCGGTGAACTCTCTTTCCCTTGTTCGCTTTTCGTTCGTTGTAATCCGCCCACAAGATTTGGCTTTCTATGTCTTTCTGTGTTGCTTTGATCGTAGATTCAGATTTTGTTGATTGAGCTTCTGCTGCTCTGCCAATTGTTGTATGCGTCCCTCCGCAGTTATGTTCACAGTAGCATGGTTCCTTGTTCTGGCAATCGACGTGAAGACCGTAATACTTGGTCCAGAAATTTACAATACTGTGTCGTCAATTTGGAGGCCTCCTCCGTTGCTTGCTGTTTCTGTCCAGTAGCTATTCCAAGGAGATACCGCTTGTGGTTCGTCCCAGAAGTATGCTTCCAAAGGTTCCTCAGGTTCATTGAGAATAGCGTCGATGATATCAAAGGCGTTCAGGGGTTCTTGTTTGAAGAGGTTGATGGTTCGACCAGCTAGGTCGAGGAAAATGATTCGGGATTGTTGAGGTTTGTTGCTGTCGTACGTGGGCATTTAAAACAGCGTGGATCCTTCTCGTCGATGTTTCCACAGGCACACAACGCAGGAGTGTCTCCAAAAGCTGTATACTGTGGGCTTGTTTTCGAAGTTTCATCAGGAAAATGCAAAATCACCCTGGAGTAGTCGTATTAAGTCCAGGACGCTTTCAGAGGCTCCTGGACACTTCTGTACACTCCCGGGCACTTCCGGAACATGGGAAGGTACTCCAGGAGCCGCCAGAAGAAATGGTAAACTTTGAGACCATCCCGGAGCTCTCAGCCAATCACCATGTGATAATGGGAGCATGGGCAGGTATTCCAGGAGCATCCTGGAGATATTTGAGTAGTTTTGGACTATCATGGAGCTCTAGCCAAGTTGTTGTGAAAGCTTGAGAGTTTTGTTCTCTATTTCACAAGATGTCGGCACATCTGACATGAGTTTCAGAAGTCCAAAGATTGGTGCTAGCATGTTCAATACGTCCGAGATAGTACGTTGGATATGGCTTCTTAGATTCCCAGTGCACCAGAGATACTCCGCTCTCCTGAGTATCTGGAAAGTTATGATGTTCTTGGGGCTCCGGAAATGTCTGGCACTCCTGAGATGCTCCTGACTTATGAGATCCCTGGTGCTTCTGATATCCATGGCACTCGTGAGATCTCAGGTGCTCCTGAGGTGCTCAATGCTTCTGAGATTCCAGGTGCTTCTGAGATATTCAATGCTCCTGAGATCCTTGCTGGTCCTGAGATGCTCAAGATCCCAGGTGCACCTCAGATGTTCAATACACTTGAGCAGTGTTTGCAACAAACCGAGCAGGGATTGGATTCGAGTTTGATCTGAGATTTGCTGCTGGTTCACCTCACAGCAGTTCGCAAACTATTGAATTTCGCACGAAAAGACGTCAGCGAGTTGCTGTCCGGTTGGCGTGAATTTTCTTTTATCTTGTAGCGCATGAAGTTACCTACAAGATAAAAAAAATTTCAAGCCGATCAAATCAGAACTCGCATACTTATTTTCATTTGAAATTCGGACGACAATTTGGTGGGGTTTGAGCGAAAATCTTGGCAAGGATTCAGTTCGAATGAATCAAACCAGTTTGGCAATTCTCACGAACTGCTGCAGTTCATTGCCAACACTACTCCTAAGATCAAGGGTGCTCCTGAGATGCTCAATACTCTTCAGATCCTAGGTGCTCCTGAGATGCTCAATGCTCTTGAGATCTCAGGTGCTCTGGAGATGCTCAATGCTCTTGAGATCCCAGGTGCGCCGGAGATGCTCCATGCTCTTGAGATCTCAGGTGCTCCGGAGATGCTCAATGCTCTTGAAATCTCAGGTGCTCCGGAGATGTTCATTGCTCTTGAGATCTCAGGTGCTCAGGAGATGCTCAATGCTCATGGGAGCTCAGGTGCTCCTGAGATGCTCAATGCTCCTGAGATGCTCAATGATCTTGAGATCTCAGGTGCTCCTGAGATGTTCAATGCTCTTGAGATCTCAGGTGCTCCTGAGATGCTCAATGCATTTGTGATCTCAGACTCTCCTGAGATGCTCAACTGTTGTGAGATCCCAGGTGCTCCTGAGATGTTCAACGATTGTAAGATGCTCATGAAATGCTCGGTGCTTCTGGCATGTCCAGCCCTCAGTGGAGTTCCCGCATTTACGTTTGCACAGGCTTTTGATGAAGGTAAAATCGTTATTCTATTGATATCTATGATATATACGGTGTTGGACAAATACAAGGAAGATCAGAGACAACTTTCAAGCCGGCTCGGCGAGAGATAATGTAATGATGGGCAAGCAGACACAGAGAAGCCAAGTGGAGAACTTAAGATAGCTAGGGAGAAGATGCTGCATATACGGTGCATGGCAGCAAATACATGATAGGTAGTCATATGGGTGAATCAGTAGCGGCAGCAGGCTGAACAGAGCGAGGGCCAGGTGATGTGTGAGTGAAATTGATGTATGAAGGGAGAGTTGGTAGCTGCACCTGGCTGGAGGGAGCGAGGGCAAGACGAAGTGCGAGTGTAATTCATGCATGACCTGGCTTGGGTGATATTATCCCACAATCGCAAACCTGCATAAAGGAGGTAACTTGGATAGAGTGCAGTTTCCCTGTGCAGTATGCGGTAGAGACAACTACCATACAGTATGCGAAGGAGATCGATCGAGTGAGTATAGATGCGAGCTGGCTGGGCTGGCAATCCGCCGAGGAGACCATTAACTCTGGTAAAGCTGAATGCGACTGGATGGACAGATGGAGAAGATGGATGAAAGCTGGAGAGCTGCAGAGAGACCACAGATGGAAGAAAGATCTGAGAGCTTGGATTCGTATGTGAAAAAGTAGATCTTGGACAGGTAAGTTGCACCCGTCAACTCGTTTCATCTGCTTGGCAAGCCATATGTTCTAACCCGAACTCGCAGGTGGAATCCAAATCGGAGGTGCAATCTCGGCCAACCAAACCTTTCAAGGCCTAGTCCATTGACAATTGAACAGATAAGACGAGAATACGAATGCAACTTACTGCATCAAGTCCTAGTTTCTCGCATACAAATCCGAACTCTCAGGTCCATCTCTGTCTCTCTGCTGCTCTCAAACTCTCCTTCTTTCCTTCTTATCCCCTCTCTCAACCTCATCCCATCCAGGTTTTCAAGAGGTAAGTTCCCCCCCTGAGCATGGCCAGTCTTCAGGTGGTTAACATCATGAGCCAGCTATCATTTGTCCCAGCTCGATCTACCACTCTCATACACCGTGGAACTCCCATCTGTAGCCGGCTTCAGAAACCAATTGCTCCCCTGGCAATGGTAAGTTCTCCACTTGGCTTTGCGATCATGGGATAACATCTCTGAAGCTACAGGTCTTGCACCAATTGTACTCCCACTCCGTCACGCCCTCACTCACCTGGCCTCGCTTTGTACAGACAATGGCAGCTACCCACTCTTTCTCTCCCGAACGCACACCATATGTGCAGTCAAGCAGGATGTGTATATCCTCTGCCCTCTATCTAAGTGAAGTTCTCCACTTGGCTTTGTGATACTTCATTAACATCTCCTAAGCCAGATCTCACACCAATCATTCGTGTTGTGTAATACCTTCACTTACCGCAACTGCTTCAGAGTCCGTCACTCTCACACACACTTGCGCTCGGCCACCATAATCCCACTCTATGTCCATCTCGTCCATCTCTCTTTCAACTACCTCCAAGACCACTCGAAATCCATCATGTCCATCTCTCTCCAATCCTACTGGTGATCTGTGTCGTTAATCTCTCCATGTCTACTTGAAATCCATCTCGTCATATCCCTCCACGCACACTGGAGATCTATATTGTCATCTCTCTCCAAGCCCATTTTATGTCCCCCTGTGTATTAGTCCAAGTGTATTTATAGTATAGACAGTTTGATATCAATAGAGATTATAATGTTAAGCACTTATATTCCAATACTAGTGCCACTCTAGCATGTGGTGGTTGCGCTCAAGTACAAACAAGTTTCTCATGTACTCCAGAATCATTTACCAGTTCTCCTGGAGGCTCCCAAACCTTACACCGGTGCCCATGGATGCTACAGAACGATGCACAGGCGCTTCCGGAGGGTCTTGAACCTTACACCAGCATTCCTGGATGCTCCAGAACCTTGCACCGGTCCTCCCGAAGGCTCCCAGAGGCTCCCAGAGGCTCCCAGAGGCTCTGCAGAGCGCATGATTCAAAATCAACCTCCGCAACCTCCGGAGGGTCCCGGGGCTTCCGGTAGCGGACCATTCACTTTGCTGATGTTCCAACTGACTTAAACACGGAACAAAGGGGGTTGCAAGGTCTGTGGCAAAAGTAACAACCGCTTTGATAAAAGTAGCGGCACATATACTGAATTATAACTGGTAGAATCGATTGTAGACTCGTTCTTCTGTCAAGGTTTCAAGGCTCGTAGTTCTAGGGGTTATAAAAACCAAACAGGAGGATACAGTGATGGCGGGTACTGCGTAACGAACTAGAGACTCAAAATCCGGAATCACAGTAGTGAACAGAGGTTGGTGCCGAAGCTATTGATTGTTTTGTAGACTAGAGAACGAGTGAAGAACAAACCTATCCTCCGCGAATCCAGCATCCTTATATACAGTTAACGCGACTGTTGTCACCTTTGCTCACTCGTTCCAAAATACATCCTAACTCCACCCAACTATGTACGCAACCCTTTCAGTCTGCGGCCTACGCCATAAGCATCACGCCATATTTTCAACACAACCAACAAAACCTGATTCTAACCAACGAAACCTGATTCCAACGAACGAAACCTGATTCTAACCAACAAAACCAGATTCCCTTCGTATTCCTATATACCAATCATCGATCCATATTCCTCCCTCGATTCTCACTCAACCCAACCGTGACAGGCCCATACACAATCCTGAGAATATGTGAGAACGCCGTCGAACTAGACCGTCCAAACGACATGACAATCCACAATACAGTCAATGTCAGCAGGCTCAAGATTAACCGCACGGATAATTCTAGGATCGCCTGGCGGCCACCACCTTCTCCGGTACGGACATGCCACGTGGGTACAAGTTACGTCGTCGAATCAATTGCAGATCACTGGCCAAGATCTGATGGAACCAGCTGGGAATACGAAGTAAAATGGGAAGCTCGGGACGAGAAGGATAATACATTGGAGCCAGAAGAGAATATGGCAAAAGCAAAAGAGACAGTGAAGCAATATTGGAAGACATTAGGCGGGCGGCCAAAGATGAAGAGAAAAGTGATGATAAAGAAGGCGTGAGAAGCAAGTTGTTTTGGAAAAGGGAGTTATGTGTGTGTTTGTTTGTTTCTCAGTTGTGGCAGCGAGACAGGAAACATTTTGTTTTGTTCATTTGGATGGTCGAGATTTCGCGGAGGTATGTTTGTTTCGATCATGGTATTTCGTTTCTTGGAGAGGATTCTCGAAGATGATTGGAGATGGTGGTGATGCAGGTGGTCATGTTAGGGTGCGGCTCTGCAGGCCACTCGCGTAGTTAGCTTTAGCGAGATTTCGGTTTCATGTAATGGCGGCCGGC
Source organism: Trichophaea hybrida (assembly GCA_015178995.1). NCBI lineage: Eukaryota > Fungi > Ascomycota > Pezizomycetes > Pezizales > Pyronemataceae > Trichophaea > Trichophaea hybrida. The sequence continues at coordinate 7,830 of WHVE01000579.1, forward strand.
TGAGGGCCGGGTAACCACCCGGGATATAGTCAATTTGCGGGAGTGCAATTGCACTCCAGTGATCATCATACCTTACAATGATATGACTTCATCACTTATTCTCGTGTGCAACCGTATCTACTCTTACTCTGGAGTACGGAGCCGTACCGGCCCGTACCCATCATTACACTATGATCGCTCTTCAGAAATCGGATACGTTTCGCTCACGGAATTCGTGATTACCCCTTTTTCGCAAAATCGTCACTACTCGCGATGTACACTGAGAATCATCACTAGCTTGATGAACTAGGATAAGTAAACCCTTTAATCAAGGTTATTGACGGTACCAGACACGGTTCCAGCAAGATTCGGTCGTTATTCGTTCCTGAAACGCGTTACTGGCCACGATGGCCTTACCCCTGAGATAACGTTCACGAGATCGTTCAACGTGAGAAATCGTGAGCGAACGATCGATCGATTAGTCGGAAGAGTATAGAACGCCGCGATGCATTAATCGACGATTCCTGATTCACTTCGATTCATCGGTTCTACGATTATTACCCCTGAACACGTCGATTCATCCACGAACGATCGAGTCTGACCAAAGTCACCGACAATAAACGCGTTCGATCAAGTGCATTTGACGATTACCTTCCACCGAACTGAGCTGAAGCTCTGAAACACATCTACGAAGCATCTGCATTCCATGAGCACGGAAGTGTACCTACCGAGTATGATTAAGCGGGCACGGATGTGCACCTGCGATTGAAGCCTACCACGCGCATACCATCTCTTCAAAGACGAAATACGTCCCGCCGAAGGAAACCCAAGACCGAAGCAAGCCACAGACGGAAAGGAAGCCGAATGACGAAACCAAGCCGAAAGACCGAAGAAAGTCGAAAGACCATGACGCCGCCCAAGGCCAGGCCATGGTCGACACTCAAGGGCCAGGTGGAGGGCCTTGACGCCAATGGTCGAGAAACACGATGACTGTGTGACACCGGAGGCCAAGGTCGATAACGGATGCTCAAGAGTCGAATGAATGACAGAAACCGAAGTCGGAGGGTGAAGTTAAGTCACAAGGGCAACTTGAAGTCGACAGGCGAAGCTAAGTCGAAGGGCAACCGGAGGTCGAAGGACAATCAAAAGTCGAAGCGCGCATACGATTGACGCCAAGAGCTGGAAGTTCAATTCGGGAATGCACTTGGAACGATGCCTGCTGCAGGTACGGGCTTTGATTTGGAGACTTGGAGGAACGGAGGTTATTGGGTTCAATCGGATGGTTCTTCCCTTCTCTTCTCTTCTCTTCTCTTCTCTTCTCTTCTCTTCTCTTCTCTTCTCTTCCCTTCTCTTCTCTTCTCTTATTGGATCTCGGCCCGGTACAAATGGCGTCGGCATGGGTTTTTACCACCTACCACAGGAGGTGGAGTTTCCCTGTGCGCCGGATCCACCGAAAGGTCACCCTTGGGCGGTACCGATCGGTTGCGGGATTTATGAGGCCGTACGAGGGCGTACGTGTCTGGTTCTTCTTTCCTTCTCTTCTATGTACGGTATAGCAGCCCAGGGGGTCTGCAGCTAGAGAGGGGGATGATGTAATGGCGGCCGGCCGAGGGCCGGGTAACCGCCCGCGATATAGTCAATTCGCGGGAGTGCAATTGCACTCCAGGGATCATCTTACCTTACAATGATATGTCTTCATCACTTATTCTCGTGTGCAACCGTATCTACTCTTACTCTGGAGTACGGAGCCGTACCCGTCCTTACACTGCATCACGAATAACATTCACTTTCACACGTACGAAAGGGTCCATTTACCCACAGGAGAACTCATTCTGGATAGAAAAAAGGGGCTGCACATACGGTGCATGGCAGGAAGAACATGAAAGGTAGTCAGAGGTGTGGGTCAAGAGCTGGCTGCACAGTGTGAGGGCCAGGTCGAGTGCAAGTGTGATCGATGCATGAAGTTAGAATTGCTAGGTGCAGCTGGCTGCAGCGAGCAAGGGCCAGACGGAGTGCGAGTGTAATTGATGCAAGACCTGGTATGGAAGATATTATCCCACAATCGCAAAGCTGAGTAAAGGAGGTAACTTGGATAGAGTGCAGTCTATCTCTGCAGCAGGCTGCACAGACGAACACCACCCAGTATGTGAAAGTGATTGATCGAGTGAACACAGATGAGAGCTGGCTTGACAGGCAATCTGCAGAGAAGGCGATTAACTCTGGTAACGATAAATGCGACTGGAAAGAAAGATAGAACAGAAGAATGGGAGCTGGAGTACTGCAGAGGGACGAAAGATAGAAGAAAGTACTGAAAGCTTAGTTTGGTATGTGAAAAACTTGGTCCTGAACAGCGAGATTGCACCTGTCAACTCATATAATCTGCTTGGCAAGCGGTATGTTCTAACCCAAACTCGCAGGTCAAATAGAAATCAGAGGTGCAATTTCGGCCAACTAAGTCTAATAAGGCTTGGCCCATTGACTATAAAACAGATTAAATGAGAATACAAATGCAACATACGGAATCGTATCCTTGTTCCTTGCATACCAATCCAAACTCTCAGGTCCATCTCTGTCACTCTGCAGCTCCCAAACTCTTATACATCATCTCTCTCTTTCCTTTTTGTCCCCTTTCTCAACCTTGTCTCATCCCAGTTTTCTAGAGTTATGTTCCCCCCTGAGCATTGCCAGTTATCAGGTGGTTAACATCATGAGCCAGCTGTCATCTATACTTGCTCCATCAATGACTTTCATATACCATGGACCAAATCTCTGTAGCCAGCATCAGAAACCAACTACGCTCCTAGCGATGTTAAGTCTTGTACTCGGCTTTGCAATTGTTGGATAACATATCTCAAGCCACAGGTCTTGCAACAATTCTACTCACACTCCGTCAGGCCCTCGCTCACCTGGCCTAGCTTCCTACAGGCAACTGCAGCTATCTATGTGCTCCCTTCCATACGAAAACTGTATGTGCAGTCGAGCACTCTGCATACAGCCTCAGCTCTCTACGCAAGGCAAGTTCTCCACTTCGCTGTGTGATCGTTGGTTAACATCTCCCAAGCCAGGTCTTGCACCAATTATTTGTATTATGCCTCGCCCTCACTTGCAGCTACTGGTTCAGTGACTCTCTCTCTCCCAATCACCTGTGCTTAGCCACCTGAATCCCACTCTATAGCCATCTCGTCCATCTCTCCTTGAACTCCCTCCAAGCCCGCTTGCAATCCATTATGTCTATCTCTCTCCAATCCTATTGGTGTTCCGTATTTTTGATCTCTCCAAGCCTGCTGGAAATCTATCTCGTCAAATCTCTCCAAGCCCACTGGAGATCTATATTGTTATTTCTGTCCAAGTCAGCTGGAGATCCATCATCTCTCTCCAAGCCCATCTTATATCCCACTGTGTATCAGTCCAAGTGTGATTATAGTATAGATAGTTGGATATCGATAGAAACTACAATTTTAGGTACTAATGTTCCAATACTAGTGCCACTGTAGCACATGGGAGGTTGCGCTCAAGCACAAACCAGTTTTTCATGATCTCCAGAATCATATACCAGTGCACCCTGAGACTCCCAAACCTTACACCAGTGCTGCTGGAGGCTACAAAACCATGCACTGCCACATCCGGAGGTTCCAGAACCTTCGACTGGCACTTCTGGACGTCCCAGAAGGTTTCACCAGTGCTCCTGGAGGCTCCCGGAGGCTCTGCAGAGTGTGTTCTTCGAAATCAAGCTCCCCAACCTCTGGAGGGTCCCGCGGCTTCCGGGACAGAATGATTGACATTGCTGATGTCATCAATTGAAATGCTTATAAATTAGACCTGCCGAATACAGTGTGTATTCACAACATCTTCCACGTCTCTCTGCTGGACTGATACTTGCCTCCTACCATCGGCCAGCCACCATGAGAACCGCAGCGGATGATAGTTGATGATTCTGATGAATAGAAAGTCAAGATGATCTTTGACTCGAAGCAACACTACCAAAAACTCCACTACCTTGTCTACTGGGCCGGATACAACAACATCTGAACAAGCTGGGAGCCTTCTCAAATCATCAAAAATACTCAAGAGCTAGTCATCAAGATCCATCAGAAGCACCCTTTGAAACCAAGGTATTGAGCAATTTTGGTATCTGCCTGTGACCTGACCGTATAGATAGAATCTACAAACCCACGACCATGAATTCGGGAATCACAAGATACTGTCCGGGCCAAATTGGATGGTTTGTTTAAGGTTCTTGTTTCTTCTATTCTCTTCTCTTATTTCATGTTGGCCAGTACCAATGGTATCAGCATGGATAGTTAACACCTACCACTGGAGGTGGAACTTTCTGTGTACTGGATTGACCGGAAGGTCACCTGTCAGCGGTCCCGATCAGTTGTGGGATTTATCAAGCTGTACAAGGGCTTGTGCATTTGGATCTTAACTTTTTTTGTCTTATGTATGTGTATGGCAGTCCAAGGGGTCTGCAGCTGGAGAGGGTGATAATATAATGACAGCCAGCCGATGGCCAAGTAAGTGCCCAGCAAATAATCACTTTACAGAAGGGCAATTGCACTCCAGCATTTATTGTACATTCAATTGTACTCCATAATTGTGTATTTTCATCTGCAACTGTATTTATTCCAATTGGTATCTCTGGCCATATAGAGCCCTACCGGCCCATACAAATTCTTGCAGAGAGTGGTATATGGGGTTCCAACTGGTGATAAAGCTCTGGGAAATATTTATTATAAGTGGAAACACATTTGCCACCTTTGATTCAAAGTGACTGCCAGTTGCGTTTTAGTCTGGTCACAGTATCAGGAGGGATAAAGGCCTCTTTGACAGCAGTTGACAAGTCTTTCCATGCTATATCTGCACTTGCATGGGCCAGAAATTGGTGGTTGGCCCAAACTGCAACTTTCTTGTCATACTGAAGCAGTACTATAGTGGCCCAACTGTTGATCAACAGAATTTTCAACTAATTGGTCGAGCCCAACTCCTGGGCATGGGGTCCAAGATGGCAGTATAGGGCGGATATACAGTATATGACAGTATCAATGGTTCTCATACCATCGGAAGTCAGCAATTCCATCATATTGATGTCATTTTGGTAGTTGTTGGAGTTAATTTGAAATGTGGTAGAGGGTGTAGAGTAAGCCTTCACTCAAATCAAGACATTGTTTGTAGTATTCAGTTGTATCAAGGCCAACTCCATCATTTTAATGATCATGTCTCTCTTATCTCGAGCAGTTGCTAGTGCCTTCTTGGCTGCTTTAACATTCTGTAAATCAGTACCCAGCTTGGCAGACATTGGCTAATTGAGCATGTTCTTTCCTGTTACCTTGTATTTCAACTTCATCCGCATTGTTGAGATTCTGTTGTCAACCAAGGGTGGCACTGATTCGTCTGTTATGCTGTCTGAGGCTTGTTGTGATCGTGCCAATCTGTCATACTCTGCCTGCTTTGCTATGAAGGCCTGCTCCTGGTCATATAGTTATTTCTCTGAATTGACAAGTTCTTGGGTGATTGTATTCTGTTTCTGATCAGTATCCTTGAAGATTCAGATTAGATCTTCAACTTGGCCACGGTACTCATTCTCAATTCCATAGAACCAATTGTCAACTTTGTCAGGGATGTCCAGTTTTGTGTAGTATTAGCAACAGTTCCGGGTTACCTGGCTGTAGGCTCGGTTGGAACTGGAACCAGGGACTCCAGTTGGGTTCCGAAACCGCCAGGAAACTGAACCACTGAATGGCAAGTGGTTCCAAACCCGGACCCGAGCCCCCCGACTGGTTCTGGAATTGTGAAGAAACCAAACCACCCAATAGCAAACAGTTCCAACCAAGAACCAAACTGAAACCTGGCAGGTTTTGGCAGGTTTGACCTGCGGCAGAGCTTTATTTTTCATCGGCCCCAATAATGCCATATTTTCTGCTGCAATTAAGTATTTGACTTCTGATTGGATCACAATATGTTATATATGTAGATAATGCAGTTTTTGAAGTTGTTTTACCTTCCGCTCTCTGAGTTGCAATACAATTAGTATTCATTGAATCGCTGCCAAAAACAGTCGATTGTGACCATATAATCGGCTTTATTTTACAGCGACCCAACAAATACAAATTGTATTGCAAATCAGAGAGCGGGAGGTAAAAGACCGTCAAAAACTACATCATCTACGTATATAACATGTCCGATCCAATCAGTACTCAAATACTTCGTTGGAGCAATTGTTTTCAAGGAGGAACCCGCAAAACCTGGTGGGTTCAGTTCAGTTTTGGGTTTGGAACCAGAGATCAGTTCCAGTTAGGGTTTAGGATGGCGCCAGAACCGAACCGTTTGCCTCAGTTCTGGATTCAGAACCAGAGATTAATACTGCTTTGGATTCAGTACCATTCTGGAACTGGAACCAAATCAACACTGTAATTTGGGATTGTTGGGAACACTAGTTTGGTGATTATCAGCAGATAATTCAGGATTCTATCTTGGTGGGCTTGGTTGTCATTTGTCTGCTGTTTGGGAATACTGAACTCCTCTGGCTGTATATTTGGGAAGATGACGCTAGCCGTTGGTACTCTCGATATATTGGCGACATTTGAACTCTTATGTTTTCGTCCTGCAGAAGGATTCAAGTGTGAGGCAGCTAGTATTGTATTTCTCATTATCATCGATATAGTGTTTCGTTGTACAAAATTTGTCTTTTTTGCTGTTGGAAAGTTGTTTGATCATTTTTTAACTACTATTCCTCAAATCCAAATTGGGCTCCAGCATGTATAGTATTAGCAACTGTCCCAACCTGCTAAATCGGTACGGGTTAGGGTCGGAACCGAAACCGAACAGTTTCAATAGGTTTTACAATATCAAAAACCCAGACTGTTGCAATTGGGCTGGTTTTACCACCAAAAACATGGTATTTCAACCTTACAACTTTGGTTCGAATAGAATATCTGAGTTCATATCATATTGTGATATGATCTCTATATTGATAGTGCTGTGTCAGGAGTTCTTTTACCTGCCACTGCCATATATGCCATCCTATCAATATTCGTCAAGTCGCTTGTGAAAACCCGCAAATATGGTATAATGTTCGACGTTATCTTACAGCAACTCAACGAATAATACTACAATTGCCAATTGGTGAATAGCACATGAATGAGCTTGTGAAACTGCGTTTGTTATGTATACACAATACTGTCAGATGATAAGAATTTAAAAACTTAATGGCAGCCAAAGTTGTAGGAACTGTAAAATATAACTGCAGTCCAGTTCCAACCAGGTCAAAAACCTGACGGTTTCAGGTCCAGGCCGGGTTACAACCTGGAGCTAGTTACTCAGTACAGTTTTATGGTAGTTTCCTACCTGGACAGGGGTGTTCAGTTGGGTTCCAACCTGGACCGCAGCCGGGTAAGTCGGAACTGTTGCTAATACTAAGCATGTATAAAATACAGGCGATGGTATACCTAGCAAGTGCGCAGCGGGGTCATATACAATCACCCATGATTTCCATGATTAAATGTTATCAGATATTACTTGTCTCCAATGCCAGAGACAATCTTCTCAGATGGCCTGCACACAAACATCCATATCAGAGATAAGTATTGATGGTTAGTCAATAGCTGAGGTTGCTACTGTTTCAACTTGCCGACCACAAACGGCCAGCCAGTAACCAACTGAATGGCTCAAGCCAAAAGGCAACAACTTCCAGAGGCCTACGCATACGTGCCGACTCCGAACAGTGAAGCTGCTCTCTATTGAAAGCGGCCCATTGATTTTGAGGTCATCGGATCAAAATGATACTTTCTGTCACTGTTGTATTAGGTGAGAATTGGTGAAGTAGTGATAATCGATAGAGCATATATAGGACATATGGGACACAAGGCAGGAAACAGGTTTTGTTGGAAGGAATCAGGTTTTGTTGGTTGCATTGAAAAAAAGGTGTGATGGTTATGATGTGAGCTGCTGATTGCAAGGGTTGCATACATAGTTGGGTGAGGTTTGGATGTATTTTGGAATGTGTAAGCAAAGATGACGATGGTCACATTAGTTGTATATAAGGACAATGGTTTAGTGGAGGATAGGTTAATTCTTCACTCGTTCTCTAGTCTACAAAACAATCAATAGCTTCGGCACCAATCTCTGTTCACTGCTGTGATTCCGGAATTCAAGTCTCCAGTTTATTACACAGTACCGGCAATCACTGCACCCTCTGTTTGGTTTTTATAACCCCTAGAACTCCGAGCCTGGAAACCTTGACAGAAGAACGAGTCAACAATCGATTCCACAAGTTATAATTTAGTATATTTGCTGTTATTACCACCAAAGCAGCTGTTACTTTTGTCACTGTCCTTGCAATCCACAGTGTCTGGAGTTGAAGTCTGTTGGTAACTTCGAAAACCGGTTAACAGTATACAGTTTCTGGAGACACATTTGCTTAGTGTGCATCTGGAAGTTTCGACAAGAAGGATCCACCATATTTAAGTAAATGCCGGCATACAATAGCAACAAACCTCATCAATTCCGAATGCATTTCTCTGATCTAGCTGGTCGAACCATCAACCTCTTTGAACAAGAACCATTGAACACCTGCGATAGTATTGATACTATCCTTCTTCAAACCGAAGAACCCTTTGAAGCATATTTTGGAAACGAACCACAAGTGGTATCTCCCTGGAATAGTTACTTGATGGAAGCTGTAAGCAATGCAGGAGGACTCCAAATCGACAATGCAGTTTTTGGAAATTTCTGGACGAAGTATCACGGTCTCCACATCAGTTGTCAGGACAAAGAACCGTGCTACTGTGAACATAACTACGGAGGTACACATACAACAATCGGAACAACAGCAGACGTTCAAACTACAGAATCAGAATGCACAATTGAAGCAACACAAAAGGACATAGACAGCCAGATTTCATTTGCAGATTATAACGAGCGGAAGGCAAACAAGGCAAAGAAAGTAGATCAAAGGCTACATCCAGCTCCTTTACCAATGCCGCTGATTATTGTAACAACACCCAGCAAACACTAGGTGTTATTCAGGTAGATGGTCAGCCCATTCATAGAAGCAGAAGTCGAAGCAGCAATTCAACAAATCCAGGAAAATAACAATCAAATAAATGACTACCTGAGTAGAAAATTACATTTCTGTTTCACAGCGGCCGACCTCCTCGCAGCAGCCTCATATCATCACATTCAGGATGTCAGGAGAATGTTCAAGACCGACTTGCGATGTCATACTTAGAAGCGCGTTACAACTGGAACTGGAGAATGTGGCAACCAAAGAAACGGAGACTATGAACAAAGTCCAGCTCAGGAGACACATCCAGGATATGAACATTGTGCTGACAGCACTGGCGCAACTTCTGACAACCGGCAGATTGAACGAATTACTAAAGAAACAGCAATCTGTGAAAACTGCGGAAGCACAAATATCGGAACTGTTGGCAGAAGGAGAATAAGTCATCCAGGAACGGGACAAGCTGAAACAGGAGCTACTGCTTACACAGCAGGCGTTAGAATCCAGGGGAATAACAACGCAAGTATGCAATCATGGAGATCTGGCAGAGAAAGTCCAGAGTCTAGAACAACAATTGGAAGAAAGAGATCCAGATATGGCAGAATTGAGGCAAGACCTGGATGATACTCAGGCACAGATGGAGAAATTCAGAGACCTGGCGGAAGAGAATTGTCAGCAGGTGACCCGCGTTTTGAAGTTGACCGAAGGAAAGACAGGGGAAATGGGAGAAAGGGAAGAAAGAGAAGAGAAGGTAAATGACATTGCCAGCTGCTCAGAAGAAGATAGGAAGGGACTGCGAGGGTGGAAGGTACAGTTGGCCTTGAAGATAGCCGGAAAACCGAAGGCATTCAACACTGAACAGAAGAAGTTCAAGTATGCGGTGGGATGCCTGAACGGTGTGGCTTTGGCACAGTTAATGCCACTATGTAATGAGATCTTTGGGGAAGTTAAACTTGATACCTTGACAGACCTAGTTGACCTGCTAGATCCAGCCAACGGAAATCAAGATAAAGCAGCAACGGGCAAGAGGGAACTCTTGAGACTCAGAAAATGAGACTGCAAATTCTCCCAGTATTATGCGGAATTCCAAAGATACATAGCAGATGTCAAATGGAACGAAGATGCCCAAATGGGCACATTATGAAACGGGCTGCCCAACGAACTCAAGGACTCTCTGCATCATATCGAGGAACCAGAAAGCATAGTCGAATTCGTCAAACTCTGTTCAATAAGTGATTCACAGTTGAGAAGATACGCAGCAAAAAAGAAGTCCGGGAAATGGGAGGGTTATAAGAAGTCCGAACCAGCAACCAACATCACATCTGCCCCAGAAACAGCACCAGCAACAACAGTGACAGGTTATCACGGCCCAGCACCAATGGACCTCTCAGCAGTCAAAAGAACAAGGATCACACCTGAGGAACGAAAGAGGCGCAGGGAAGGAGGACTATGAATGTACTGTGGAGATAGCAGACATTTTGCGGTATCATGCCCAAGACAATTGAAGGCAGCATCAGGGCAAACAGAAGTATCACCTATCAAAAAGGCAGGAAATAATGGAGATGCAGATTCGGAAACAAGAAATGGAAAGGAAGTTGAGTTGGGAAAAGTTCCGTCCAGGGCAATATGGATGGCAATTGCACTGGAAACGAATCTCCTTTGTCAGTTAATACTAGTTTTGGTATCTCTCAGTTTTCTATTCAAAGCGCAGAAATGACAGAATTTTCTATGAAAAGCAAGCACCTCGTTGTGAAATGTTCGCTGAAAATAGAAGACAAAATGATTGATACCCACGCGTTGATAGATTGCGGAGCTACTGGAATAGTATTTATTGACAAAGATTTTGTCCGCCATCATCAGTTATGAAAGCAGGCGTTGAAAGATGCAAGAGAATTAGAAGTCATAGACGGAAGACCCATCAAATCAGGAACAATTACAACCATGGCTAAACTTGACTTAGGAATACGCGGACAACAAGAACAATTATCTGAGTTCGTCACAAAGTTAGGTCATTAGTGCATAGTGTTGGGACTCCCATGGTTACAACTTCACAATGTTACAATCAAATTCCAAAAGAAGAGGATTGGATTCGAAAGCAGTTACTGTCAACAATACTGTCAACATCATTCAAGTAAATGGGTATGGGGTAATCATATGGAAACAAAGGGGGAATGGGACAAACCGAAACTGGATATATACGCATTAGCAGCAGTACCATTCATGAAATGCAACAAGAAGGAGAAACTCAAAGTATATACAGTAACATTTTACGAAATCAACAAAGCTCTCAAAGTAAAAGACCTTCAAGAAAACCCACTGGAACAGTCAATTCCAAACAAATATTATGAGTTTCTTCCCCTCTTTGACAAGATCATTGCTGAACGACTACCCCCACACAGACCACATGATAACAAGATCCCACTCCAGTAGGGCTTTACACCCCCACTCGGACCAATCTACAGCATATCGAGAGAGGAATTACAAGTTTTGAAGGAATGGATTGAAAAGAATCTGTCAAAAAGATTCATCAGATCATCATCATTACTATACAGGGCCCCGGAACTATTTGCATCCAAATCTAATGCAGGCCTCAGGTTATGTGTGAACTATAGAGGCCTAAACGCGGGATCATTGAAGAACCGATACCCCCTACCTCTGATCCATGAGATCTTATTGAGATTATCGAAGGCCAGGTGGTATACCAAGTTAGATGTCCGAGACGCCAATAAAATGATTAGAATTGCAGAAGGGGACGAATGGAAGACAGCATTCTGGACCTGCTATAGTCTATTCATATCTCTTGTCATGCCATTTGGACTCACCAATGCACCAGCATCCTTCCAAGAATTCATCAATGACACACTTCGACCCTTTCTGGACATCTTCTGCATGACATTTCTGGACGACATTCTTATCTACAGTGGCGACTTGACAGAACACCGAGAACATGTCAGAGCGGTAATGACAACGTTGAAGGAAGCTGGATTGTAGCTGAAAGCCGAAAAATGCGAATTCGATCAACAAGAAGTCAAGTACATAGGACTAATAGTCAGGGTGAACGGAATCAGAACGGACCCAGAGAAGGTAACAGCAGTCAAAGAATGGGAAGCACCCAGCAAGCTCAAAGAAGTTCAAGCATTCTTAGGATTCACCAACTTCTATTGATGATTCATCAGAAATTACAGCAGGGTGGTTCAACCATTGATAAAGCTAACGATAAAGCTGGTATCATTCCATTGGGGACCAGATCAGAAATGAGCCTTTGCAGAGCTGAAAGAAGTGTTTGCAACAGCACCGGTAATCACACATTTCGATTACGAAAAGGAAATCGTGCTGGAAACAGATACTTCCAGTTATGTATCAGCAGGAGTTCAATTACAATACGACAACCAAGGAATCTTTCACCCGGTTGCATTCATTTCTAAGAAGCATACACCAGCTGAGTAGAATTATGAAATCTATAATCTGGAATTAGGAGCCATCATTAAATCCCTCAAATAATGGAGACCGGAATGCAAAGGGTCAGCACATCCAATTAAGATACTGATGGACCACAAGAACCTCAAATACTTCATGACATCAAAGTTATTCAATAGAAGGCAAACAAGGTGGTCTGAATTCTTGTCAAGATTCAAGTTTAAGATTGTTTACCCCCCAGGAAAACAGGGACAGAAGCCCAATGCACTCACTAAAATACCAGGAGACATTCCTCCGAAGGGGGGGGGCAGAAAAAACGCAACAAATCGTGCAGAAAATGAAGAATCTCAACAAAAGAATACAACATGGACTCGTGGTAGTGTTTTGCGGAAGTGGTAAATCAGGACGAAATTGATGCAAAGAAGCTGTGGAACTGGAATCAAAATGTATACAAGGACTGCCCAATCGACAACAGTGAAAGACTGTGCATCAATGCAATGGAAATCAAAGAGGAATCGGATAAGCAACTATTAATACAGGAATATCACGATTCACTAACAGTCAGACATCCAGGACAAGCAAAACACTTGGATTTATTCAAAAGAAATCATCCATGGCCAGGCATGAGAACAGACATGGATAGGTATATATGGAATTGCCATGTCTGTCAATGCTGTAAATCAAGGAATCAAAAACCACATGGATGGCTAGAGCCACTGGAAATACTGCAACGACTATCAAATGATCTGAGTATAGACTTTGAGATTGGGTTACCGGAAAGCGAAGGATGTAATGCTATACAAGTGGTAGTTGATTGATTATCAAAGATGAAGCATTTGGTACCATGTCGAGACAATACAGATGGCAGGAAATTGGGCGAAATGTTCATACGAAATGTATTCAAATTCCACAGCTTACCAGATACCATAGTATCGGACAGAGGACCTCAATGTGCATTGGAATTTTGAAGACATGTCTGCGAAAGACTCAGAATCGAACCAAGACTCTTGACTGCATTTTATTCACAAACTGACAGCCAAATGGAGCGACTGAATGCCATTATGGAACAGTATCTCAGGAGCTTCATCAATTATCAGCAAAACGACTGGGCCTCATGGCGACCAATGCCAGAGTTTGCGTCGAACAATCATACTTCAGAGATAACAGGCTGCTCACCATTCTTTGGCAATTACAGTTTTCATCCAAGGATGACCTTCAGTCAACATCCAGTTCAGAATGGAAACGACATCAGGGAAGTAAACGCCAATATCCTCTCCCAAAAATAGATGCAATCTTCAAACAGATGAAAGCCGAAAGGTTCTAAGCACAATCAATCCAAGCAGAGCAAGCGGACCAACGATGCAGAGAAGGAACAGAGATGGTAGTGGGAGACAGAGTATGGATGGACGCTAGGAATATTTCAACACAAAGACCAAGTGAAAAGCTAGACTGGAAACATCTAGGACCATACAAAATGACCAAAGTCATCAGCCCGTGGGCCTACCGATTGGATCTACCTATGGATATTCATATATACCCAGTTCAACCAATTTCCCATCTAAGCAAATCCTCGAACGATTCATTGCCCGGACAGATAGAATCAGCACCACTCCCAGTCATCGTGAACGGAGAAGAAGAATACAAAGTCAAACGCATTGAAGATTCCACGCTATTTCTATGACAGCTGCAGTATCTGGTCCAATGGAAGGGCTACGACGACAGGAGCTGGGAGCCAGCAGCCAACGTGGACAGTCTTGAAGCTATTGATGTATTCCATGGAGAATAACCTGGAAAACCTGGATGAACAGCCTTGTAGAAACTCGGCTTGCGGGAGGGGGAACAAGTGTCACAGTTGTGTTGAGTGAGAATTGGAGAAGTAGTAATGATCGATGGAGCGTAGATAGGAAATACAGGACGCAAGGAAGGAAACAGGTTTTGTTGGAAAGAATCAGGTTTTGTTGGTTGCGTTGAAAATATGGCATGATAGTTATGATGTGAGCTGCAGATTGAAATGGTTGCGTACATAGTTGGGTGAGATTTGGATGTATTTTGGAACAAGTGAGCAAAGGTGACAACGGTCGCATTAGTTGTATATAAGCACGATGGTTTGGTAGAAGATAGGTTTGTTCTTCACTCGTTCTCTAGTGTACAAAACAATCAATAGCTTCGGCACCATCCTCTATTCACTTCTGTGATTGCGGAATTCCAGTCTCTGGTGTGTTACGTAGTACCCACAATCACTGCACCCTCTGTTTGGTTTTTATAACCCCCAGAACTCCGAGCCTTGAAACCTTGACACCCCCAGTTCCAAGGCACAAGCCAATGAGCTTGATGTCATAATAGATACTGATGGTGTAATGATAATCTAATGACAATAATGACGATTGAGAATCGACAAATAGAGAACCGCAGTGGTTGCAAATGAGTGGGCATTGGTTCGAACGTGGTTATGGAACTATAGCTCTGGAGAAACATATAGATGAAAGTATTTGTTAGAAGTGAAGACGAAGGTATAAAGACGTCCAGATCTTCAAGTGTAGAAAGGCATCCACCTTCTCAGTGAGGAGAACAAGCTTTAACAATATACACATTGAAAAGCTATTCATTTTGTTCAGAATCTTTTAGTAATTTCACATCCCAAGCAAACTTTCTAACCTACCTTTGAAGCAGTCCCAAAATATGTACAGATACTACTTTGACTGGATAGACCTGGAGCGAAGTTCCCAGTGTTACAGGGGAAGCCAATCTGCAAGTATTGCTACCAATATTGTAGTATGATATACAAATAGTCTATTCTCTTGTCTAAGTGAGCCATGTCTGTCATCATGGATCTACTACCATCGGTAGTATATACCTATCCCTATCTGGCTTATTGCCACTGCCATGCCTTATATCAAACATTTCTCTTCACAATAGCTATTTGAGTGTACAGTTTCTGTGCTTTTAACCACAAATCTCATGATTTCATGTATTTTTGCCAAAATTCACTTTCTCACTTGTTGAATTGGTATGTACATATATTTGAAATTGCAGTGTTTATTGATATTAATTTGTAGTATATACATAGTCAGAGAAATACAAGGGGGGGTAGGGCAATACTTGATGAGACATCTCTCATGTACTATTTACAAGTTGCAACTGTAACATTCTCCAACACTCTCACAACTTTGCCACTCACACTACTCCAACACTATTACAACTCTCATAACATGTAATGATGGGTATGACCCCATACTTGATAGTATGAATGGATACAATTGCACATGAGAATAAGTGATGAAGTTATAACATTGCATGGTAAGTAAGTAGGTATGTCAGTAGGATGATCGCTGGAGTATAATTGCACTCCCACAAAGTATATATATACTGGGTGGTTACCCGGCCGCAGCCCTCAGCCATCACTCAGCCACTGCTATTACATCATCCCCCTTTGTAGCTGCAGACCCCCCGGGCTGCCATACACATACATGAAAACAAAAGGAAGTAAAGATCCAGATTCCTACGTCCTCGTACGATATAATGAATCCTGCAACCGATCAGTACCGCTCAAGCGTGACCTTTCGGTGGATCTGGCATACGGGAAACTCCACCTTTAGTGGTAAGTGGTAAAACCCCATGCAGATACCATTTGTACCAGGCCGAGATCCAATAAGCGAAGAGAAAAGAAGACAAGAGAAGACAAGAAACCTCTAATTGGCCCAAAACACCTCCAATTTTCTGAATCCAAGTCATTCCTGCAGCAGGCGTACTTCCAAGTCCACCTCCTAATATATCCTCGAAGTGACCTTCCTGCTTTTCTATATCTCTGACTCTGAATTCTCTTGCAGCCCTCCGGATCTGAACTATTGCTCCCAATAGTGCCAGCTCAGTGAAGCTCGTTATCAATGGCTTCCACCATCAATAGTTTTTATATAGTTTCGCAGTCTCCAGAGTGGCTACTATGTTCAGTGATGTTTCTCAAACATATTGACCTTGGATTGATTTCGGAATAGTCACTGCAGCAGTCAATTGACTTCAATGGGTATGCTGATCTTGATTATGGCAGCAATGCTTCCAAGGCTTCAATCTTCGGTTGCCCTTCAACTTTGCCCTTTGACTTTTGTCATTTCCATTTGGTTGCAGTGGAAACAAGTATGCTTCGGCTCCAGGTACAACTCAGATCCGAATACCCCATGAAATCAACCTTCAAGTAAACCTTGGAGTACATGGTTTGAAATATCCAAGTGGACTTCCAGTTTTCCCAAATCTGAATACAAACGTCCAAGCCCAGGGCAGTACTGATCAGTGATAGCTTCCATGGTTGGCATTGATGGTTTGTTTCATTGATGTGCTCCCAATTGACTCGTATATCGTCCATATAGATTTTTTTCGTCTTTGACTTTTACTGGCCATTCAGTTGCATATCCAATGGTGGCCCATCAGCAATAACACTTATTTTTGTTGAGGTTTCCGAGGTTCTGGCCAGGTTTCCAAGGTTTCTGAAATCAGTAGGTACTGTATTTACTCAAATCTCAGTCTTGGGTGTCACGGTTGTGCCGACGGAGGATCGGAGGAACAGTGATAATCGATGGAGCGTATATGGAGAATACGGAATGCAAGGAAGGAATCAGGTTTCGAGGAAAGGAATCAGGTTTCGGTAGAAGGAATCAGGTTTTGATAGAAGGAATCAGGTTTTGTTGGTTGCATTGTAAATATGGCGTGATGGTTATGAGGTGGTTTACGGATCGAAAGGGCTACGTACATAGTCGGGTGAGGTTTGAATGTATTTTGGAACTAGTGAGTTAAGATGACGACGGTCGCGTTAGCTGTATATAAGAGTGATGGATTTGCAGAGGATAGGTTTGTTCTTCACTCGTTCTCTAGTCTACAAAACAATCAATAGCTTTGGCACCAACCTTTGTTCACTTCTGTGATTCCGGATTGCGAGTCTCTAGTTTGTTACGCAGTACCCGCGATTACTGCACCCTCAGGTTTGGTTTTCATAACCCCTAGAACCTCAAGCCTTGAACCCTTGACAGAAGAACAAGTCTACAATCGATTCTACCAGTTATAATTCAATATATGTGCCGCTACTCTCATCGAAGTGGTTGTTACTTTTGCCACAGACCTTGCAACTCCCTTTGTTCCGTGTTTAAATCAGTGGGAAACTTCGAAAACAAGCTCACAGTACACAGCTTTCGGAGACACTCCTGCGTTGTGTGCCTATGGAAACATGGACGAGAAGGATCTGTGCTGTTTCAAATGCCAGCATACAACAGCAACAAACTCAACAATCCCAAATCAATTTCCTCGACCTAGCTGGTCGAACTATCAACCTCTTCGAACAAGAACCCCTAAACGCCTTCGATAGATCGACGCTATCCTCAACGAACCCAAGAAACCTTTGGAAGCATACTTCTGGACGAACCACCAGCGGATCTCCTTGGAATAGCTACTGGACGGAAGCAGCAAGAAATGGAGGAGCCTCCAAATCAACAATGCAGTATTGAAAAACTTCTGGACAAGTATGACAGTCTTCACGTCGATTGTCAGAACGAAGAACCGTGCTACTGCGAACACAACTGCGGAGGGACACATACAACAATCGGCAGAGTAGCAGAAACTCAATCAACAAAATCAGAATCCACGATCAAGGCAACACAGAGAGACATAGAAAGCCAAATCTTGTGGGTGGATTACAACGAACGAAAACTAAATAAGGGAAAGGGAGTAGACCGCGAATTACACCCGGCCCCTTTACCAACTCCACTGATCATCGTAACAACAACCAGCAAACACGAGGTGTTCTTCTGGTCGATGGTCAACCCATTTTTAGAAGCAGAAATTGAATCAGCAGTCCAACAAATCCAAACAAACATTGACCAGGTGGCGGACTGCCTGAACAGAAAACCTCGTTCTAAATTCACAGCTGCAAATCTCCTCACAGCAGCCCGTCAACACCACCACCAGAATGTCAGGAGAATCCTCGCGGCCAACTTGCAATGTCACGTTGACTGGAGCCCTACAGACGGAGCTGGAAATTGTGGCAACGAAGAATATAGAAACCATGAACGAGGTACAGCTCAAGGAGCACATCAGGGACATCAACAAAGGGCTGAAAGCAATAAGCCAACTACCAACGACAAGCAGATTGAATGAATTGCTCAAGGAACAGCACTCTGTGAAGAATGCGGAAGTACGCATATCAGAATTGTTGGCAGAAGGAGAAACAGTCGTCCAGGAAAGGAACAATCTGAAGCAGGAGTTACTGCTTACCCAACAAGCAACGGCCGCCGCGGAAACACCACAGGCATGCAATCATGGGGACCTGGAAGAAGATGTCCGGATCGTAAACAGACATTGGAGGAGGCGAATCCAGACCTGGCGGAATTGAAAAAAGATCTGGAAGATGTTCAGGCTCAAATGGAGATATTTAGGGATCTGGCAGAGGAAAATCGACAACAGGAAACTAGAATCCTGAATTTGACCGAGGGAAGAAGGGTAGAAACAGGAGAAAGGACGGATAGAGAAAAGCGAGTGGTAAAAGTGAATGATATCACCAGCTTCTCAGGAGAAGATAGGAAGGAACTTCGAGGGTGGAAGATGCAGTTGGCATTGAAGATAACTGGAAAACCGAAAGCATTCAGCAACGAACAGAAGAAGCTGAGGTATGCAGTTGGATGTCTAAAAGGAGTGGCTCTGGCACAGTTCATGCCACACTGTGACGAAATCTCAGGGGAAGTCAAGCTCAATCCCCTGAAAGACCTAATTGACCTGCTGGATGTAGCATTCGGAGATTAAGACAGAGCAGCAACGGCAAAGAGAGAACTTGAGAAACTCAGACAACAAGACCGCGAATTCTAACAGTACTACGCGGAATTTCAAACACACTTAGTAGACACAAAATGGAACGAAGATGCACAACTAGATGCATTACGAAAGGGACTATCCAATGAGCTCAAAGACTCCATACAATATATCGAGGAGCCAGAAAGCATGATCGAATTCGTCAAGATGGTGTCAAAAAGAGACTTGCAACTGAGAAGGAGAGCGGCAGACAAGAAATCTGGGAAATTGGAGGGTTACAACAGGTCCGATTTGGCAACCAACACCACATCTGCCCCAGACTCGGCACCTGCGGATCAGTTGCAGGCTACCATGGCCCCGCTCTAATGGGTCTTTCCAGCAGTGAAAGGAAAAAAGATTACACCTGAAGAAAGGAAGAGACGAAGGAAGGGGGAATATGTATGTATTGTGGGGATAGCAGACATTTCGCGGCATCATGTCCAAGGAAGCTGAAGGCAGCATCAGGACAAACAGAAGTATCACCTTTCAAGAAGGCAGCAAATGAGGGAGACGCAGATTCAACAACAGAAAAGGAAAGGAAGTGGAGTGGGAAAAGTTTAGTCCAGTGCAATAAGATGGCAATTGCTCTGAAAACGAATCTTCTTTGTCAGTTAATGCTAGTTTTGGTATTTCGCAGTTTTCTATATCAAGCGCAGATATAAAAGACTCTTCTATGGAAAGCAAACATTTCGTTGTGAAATGCTCGCTGAAAATAGAAGACAAGATCATTGATACCCACGCTTTGATAGACTGCGGAGCTACTGGAATAGCATTTATTGACAAAGATTTCGTCCACCATCATGAATTACAAGAAAAAGAATTAAAGGAATCAAGAGAGTTGGAAGTTATAGATGGAAGGCCTATCGAATCAGGAACCATTACCACTATGGCTAAACTGGACTTAGGCATACGCGGATATCAGGAGCAACTACCAGCATTCGTTACGAAACTTGGATACTATCCAATCGTACTTGGATTACCATGGCTACAACTTCATGATGTTACAGTCAAATATCAAAAGAAAAGAATAGGATTCAAAAGCGATTATTGCCAGAAGCATTGTCAACATCATTCGAGCGTATGGATATGGAGAAATCATATGGAAACAGCGGAATCCGATGGGCCAAAACTGGACATATGTGCCATAGCAGCAGCCCCATAAATGAGACGAAATAGAAAGGAGAAACTCAAGGTGTACGCGATAACCTTATATGAAATCAACAAGGCCCTAGAAGTGAAGGACCTTCAAGAAAAACCGCTGGAACAATTAATTTCTAAGGAATATCATGAGGTTCTCCCCCTCTTTGATAAGGTAATCGCTGAAAGACTACCACCACATAGACCATACGATCATAAGATTACACTCCAAGACCGATTCACCCCATCTTTCGGACCAATATACAGCCTGTCAAGAGAAGAACGTCAGGTCCTAAAAGAGTGGATTGAAAAGAACTTGTCAAAGGGATTCATCAGATCGTCATCATCACCATGCAGAGCACCGGTGTGGTTCGCACCTATACCGAATGGAGGCTTACGACTATGCGCGCACTACCGAGGACTCAACGAAGGAACAATAAAAAATCGATACCTGTTACCATTAATCCAGGAAACCCTGCTGAGATCATCAAAAGCCAAATGGTACACCAAACTGGATGTCCGAGATGCCTACCACATGATCCAAATAGCAGAAGGGGACGAATGGAAAACAGCATTTAGGACCTGTTTTGGCCCGTTCGAATCCCTCGTTATGCCCTTCGGACTCACCAATGCACCAGCTAGTTTTCAGGAATTGATCAACGATATTCTTCGCCCCTTTCTGGATATCTTCTGTACGGCATTCCTGGATGACATCCTTATCAACAGTGACAATTTAAAGGAACATAAGGAACACGTCAGAGCAATAATGACGATGCTTAAGGAGGCCGGTCTGTATCTGCAGATGGAAAAATGCGAATTCCATCAACAGGAAGTGAAGTATCTGGGATTGATAGTTGGAGTAAATGGGATTAGAATGGACCCAGAAAAAGTAACAGCGGTTAAGGAGTGAGAAGCTCCTGGCATGCTCAAGGAAGTTCAAGCGTTTTCAGGATTTGCAAACTTCTACCGACGGTTTATAAGAAACTATAGCAGGGTGGTCCAACCATTAACCAAACTTACGAAAAAACTGGTAACTTTCCACTAGGGCCCTGATCAAAAGAGAGCATTTGCCGAATTGAAGGAAGCATTCACAACAGCACGAGTCCTAGCACACTTCGATTACGAAAAGGAAATCGTCCTGGAAACCGATGCATCGAGTTATGTATCCGCGGAGTATTATCACAGTACGACAATCATGGAATCCTCCATCCAGTGGCATTCTTTTAAAAGAAACATACACCAGCGGAAGAAAATCACGAAATCTATGATCAAAAGCTGGGAGCCATCGTTAATAGCCTGGAACAGTGGTGACCGGAATGCGAAGGGTCAATACATCCTATTGAAATACTGACAGACCACAAGAATCTCGAATACTTCATGACATCAAAGCTACTCAATAGAAGGCAAACAAGATGGTCTGAATTTCTATCAAGATTCAAGTTCAAGATTATATACCATCCAGGAAAACAGGGTCAGAAGCCTGATGCACTCACCAGAATGCCAGGAGACATTCCTCCGAAAGGGGGGTCAGAAAAAACCCAACAAATCGCGCAGAAGACGGAAAATCTTGATCAAAGAATACAGAAGAGATTGGTGGTAGCGTTTGCGGAAGTAGTCAATCAAGAAGCAGATGAAATTAATTCAGAGGAGCTATGGAATTGGATTCAAAGGATGTGCAAGGACTGCCTGTATGACAGCAGCGAGGGACTGTGTGCCAATGCCACGGAAATCATCAGCGAAGAAATTTCGAAGAAACTTCAACTGATAAAGGATCATCACGATACACCGGCAGCAGGACACCCAGGACGAGCAAAAACCTCAGAACTCCTCAAAAGAAATCATCAATGGCCTGGTATGAGGAAGGACGTGGACAGGTATGTACCAAACTGCCACATATGTCAACGCAGCAAAGCAACTCACCAGAACATCCACAGATGGCTCAAACCACTCAAAGTACCACAACAACCATGGAAGAATCTAAGCATGAACTTCATGGTGGGATTACCGGAAAGCGAAGGGTACAATGCTATATAGGTAGTAGTGGATAGACTGGCGAAAATGAAGCACTTAGTACCATGTCGTGACGATACAGATGGAAGGAAACTGGGCGAAATGTTTATATGAGAAGTGTTCAAATGACATGGGTTACCAGACACCATAGTATCGGATAGGGGACCTCAATTTGCGTCGGAGTTCTGGAGATATATCTGCAACAGACTGGGAATCGAACGAAAGCTGTCAACCGCATTTCATCCACAAACCGATGGCCAAACGGAACAAATGAACGCCACTATGGAACAGTACCTCATGGCCTTCGTCAATTTTCAACAGAACGACTGGTCACAGTGGCTACCAATGGCAGATTCGCGTCGAACAATCACGCCTCGGAAACAACAGGATGCTCACCATTCTTTGGCAATTACGGATGTCATACAAGAATGACCTTCAGTCAACATCCGATTCACAATGGAAACAACATCAGGGAAGTAAACGCAAACACCCTCTCCCAGAAAATGAACGATATCTTTCAACAGATGAAAGCTGAAATGACTCGAGCACAATATATCCAAGCGGAACAAGCGGACAATCATCGATGAGAGGAAGTGCAGATGAAGGTTGGGGACCGAGTCTGGATAGATGCCAGGAATATTGCAACGCAACGACCTAGCAAGAAGCAGGACTGGAAACGCCTGGGACGCTACGAGATTACTGAAGTTATCAGCCCATGGGCACACCGGTTACGATTACCCAAGGACCTCCATATTCATCCAGTACAACCAATCTCTCGCCTGAGCAAAGTAGCAGACGACCCATTACAAGGACAGATCAAAGCTGCACCACCTCCAGTTATTGTAGAAGGAGAGGAGGAATATGAAGTCGAACGTATTGAGGATTCCAGAGTGTTTCGAAGACAACTCTAGTATTTGGTTAAGTGGAAAGGCTATATTGAACAGAGCTGGGAGCCGGCAGTCAACGTGGACGGACTTCAAGCAATCAATATATTCCACGCAGAACTACCTGGCAAACCCGGATCAACCACCTCGTAGGAACTCAGCTTGTGGGAGGGGGAGCTACTGTCACGGTTGTGCCGAGGGAGTATCGGAGGAACAGTGATGATCGATGGAGCGTATATGGAGAATACGTGATGCAAGGAAGGAATCAGGTTTTGAGGAAAGAAATCAGGTTTCGGTAGAAGGAATCAGGTTTTGATAGAAGGAATCAGGTGTTGTTGGTTACGTTGTAAATATGGCGTGATGGTTATGAGGTGGTGTACGGATCGAATGGGCTGCGTACATAGTCGGGTGAGGTTTGGATGTATTTTGGAACGAGTGAGTTAAGATGACAACGGTCGCGTTAGCTCTATATAACAGTGATGGATTTGCGGAGGATAGGTTTGTTCTTCACTTGTTCTCTAGTCTACAAAACAATCAATAGCTTCGGCACCAACATTTGTTCACTTCTGTGATTCCGGATTGCGAGTCTCTAGTTTGTTATGCAGTACCCGCAATCACTGCACTCTCACGTTTGGTTTTTATAACCCCTAGAACCCTGAGCCTTGAACCCCTTGACATTCAGAGCTTGTTAACGTTGCTGAGATGAGTGATTGACTTCTCTCATCAGAGAACTTACTCTAACTATGGCAAGATTCACTCAGTGTGAATAACTCTTATTGAGGTTTGTATACCAGGCTGGGTACAATTCGTCCCTGCAAAGTTTGTACTTAGAGATATTTCTCAAACCTCTGAAGCCTTCATTCACCATCACCATTGCCCTAACAACCATTCATACCCCTGAAGCTTTATCTTATTTGCTCTACCCTGTATTCGCACCATTATCACCATAACCATCACCATCACCATCACCATTACCATTACCATTACCATTACCATTACCATCACCATCACCCTGACAACCATTCATACCCCTGAAGCCTTATCTTACTCACATCATCCTGTAATTCTACTGTTGTTAACATCACCATCACCATCACTATCACCATTGCCCTGACAACCACTCATACCCATGAAGCCTTATACTATTCACTCTGCTCTGTATTTGTACCGTTGTCACCATCACCATCATCCTCACCCTCACCCTCACCCTCACCCTCACCATCACCATCACCATCACCATCACCATCACCATCACCATCACCATCACCATCACCATCACCATCACCATCACCATCACCATCACCATCACCATTGTCACAGTTGTGTTGAGTCATGATCGATGGTAGAGTGATGATCGGTGAATATTAAAGAACGACGAAAATGAAATCAGGTTTCGAACAAAGGCAAAAGCACAACGAGAAAGAAATCAGTTTTCAAATTAGTGTTTCATGGGAAACGTCGGAATGGTACAAAAGCGGTATACAATGAAAGCAGGAGTTCGGATGTATTATGGAATGAATAAAACTGCTGTTCATAAACCAGGCGTTTGGCGGAGGATAAATTTGTTTCTTCACTCATTCTCTCGTCTATAAAACAATCAACTATCTTTGGCTTTCACTTCTTTCACACTCAGTGTGTCTGGATCAAGTCTCTTGTATACAGTCCTCGTTTCGTAGCTTCAGGCTACTCTTGGGCTTCTTGGACATCCAGCTGTCAGTTTTATAACCCTTAGAACCTCGAGCCCTGAACCCTTAACAGAAGAATGAGTCTACAATTGATTCTACCAGTTATACTCTTGTTTTATGTGCCATTATCCTCGCTGCTGAGGCTGCTATTATTGTCACCATATTTGCAACACGTCTTGCAAAGATTTTAAATTAGCAAGCAACTTCAAAAACAGGTTGACCGTCCAATTCTACTGGAGAGACATCTTTTTACCTTGCTTGTGGACCTTTCGAAGACCTACAAATCCAGATATTTTGGCAATCAGTGCCACATCTAAATATATGAGTGAGGACAAAAGAATCTACGACTGTATTTAGTTTTGTTACTGTTCAGAAGAAGAAGGAGATTTGGATCACGATTATCCAAACCCAACCATCTACTGCAATTGCAGAGCAATTCTGGAGTGGGCTGCAATATCTACCTGCAACTGTGGCATAGAGGAATTCGATATCTTTTTCGATTGCATTGAGGAATGCAATTGTTGCCTTTGTCCACTGTGGACCCTCAGTCTCGAAACCATTTTGCCTAGGTATCCAACCAGGCGGTAATATACAGGAATCCAAACAGCTGTGGTTGCTGCAATATCCCCTGTTCCAATGATTGCTGAATTTACTGGCCCAACTACAAGCGGGAAGACATCTGTGATCAGTGTATAGAGGAAGAACGTCTACTTGGTTTCGATATCCATAATTACCTTCATCAATCACCCATAAAAGACGCAAATAGCCATATCAAGCAGCAGTATGAACGAAGGGCCTCAATATATTGAGATTCCGAGAGTAAATCAAGATATGATGGCACGAATGATATTGGTGGATATTACAAAGCTGAATCAACAAGATACCCCAACAGCAGCCCACAAAATGAAGGACTTGATAGCAGGCCTGGCACAAGCACCTGCATTTCAAATCGAAAATCAAATACAGCGATTAAACAAACAAGTGACCACCCCAGCAGCAAACATTGGAGCAGCCCAAGGATGAATCACTGAGTTGTTAAAAAAAGGGAAAGACCTCGAACAAAACAAGGCAAACATGAACAAGCTATTGGCATTAACACAACAAAGGATCAAGGACTTCGACGCAAAAGTACCCACCTGTACACACTGGAATTTACAGACCAAAGTCACCTAATTAGAACAACAACTAGCAACCGGAGTACCAGAAGCGACGGAAAATCCCAGACAGGAATTAGAGGAAACAGAAGAACAGTTAAGAATCTGTGGAGATGAAAGAAACGAATATTGGGATCAGGTCAGAAGAGTGCTTGCGCTTGTGGGAAATGGTGGTAATAGTAGTGGAAACTGGGGACAAAAAGGCAGCGAAATTCTCCAATTCTCGGGAACAGATAGGAGAACACTCCGAAGATAGATACCACAGTTAGCAAAGAAAATTGCAGATGAACCAACACGATTCTTTGATGAGCAGTCCAAGATGCGATATGCCGCAAATTGACAAAAAAGCTTGACATGAAATCAAATCTAGCCATACATCAGCAGAATTACGGGTAACCTCGACCTCCCATTGTTAGAAAAATTATTGGACCTGTTACAGCTAGCCTTTGAAGATCAAGACATATGAGCCACCACCAATCGAAAACTCCTTAAGCTTTAACGAAAAGACCAAGAATTCTCTCAGTATTACGCAGAATTTCAATAATGGGTGCTGAATGTCAACTGGAACAAAGCAGCACCAGTAAACCTGCTACGACAAGGCTTATCGGAACAATTGAAAGATTCATTACAACATTGCGACATTCCAGAAGACCTTACAGAATTTGTCAAACTCTGTTCAAAGAGAGATTCACAAATCTGCACTCAAGCTGCTGAAAAAAAATCTGCAAGATGGACAGTGGGATACAAGAAGTCTGCAACCACGAACAACAGCACACCCGTCCTATCAACCTCGGAGTCAGCACCTGCAGAAACGGTGGCAAGATATCATGGCCCCACTCTGATGGATCTCACAGCATTCAAAGGGAAGAAAATTACTCCAGAAGAATACATGCAGCAAAGAGAAGGAGGACTTTGTATGTATTGCAGAGATAGCAGGCACTTCATGGTATCGTATCCAAGAGAATTGAAAGCAGCATCAGGACAGGTAGAAGTAACACCTTTTGAGATAGCAGGAAATGAAATGGACGCAGATTCGGGAACAAGAAAAGGAAAGGAAGTCAAGTCGGGAAAAGATTAGACCAGTGCAAAAAGGATGGCTATTGCACTGGGCACAAATCTCCTTTGTCCACAGTTGTGAAATCTTGTTTTGGAATTTCACAGTTTTCGATAAATAGTGCAGAAATTAAAGAGTCTTCAATGGAAAGCAAACATCTTGTTGTAAAATGTTCGCTGAAAATTGGGGACAGGTTAATTTATATATACGTCCTGATCGACTGCGGAGCCATGGGAATAGCATATGTGGATGAAGATTGTGTTCACCATCATCTGTTAGAAGAGAAGAAATTGCGAAAGTCAAGAGAGTTAGAAGTTATTGATGGAAGACCCATCGAATCAGGAACCATTACGACCATGGCAACATTGAATATAGGAATACAATTTCATCAGGAACAATTACCAGCTTTCATAACAA
The DNA here is from genome assembly GCA_015178995.1 of Trichophaea hybrida. Taxonomy (NCBI): domain Eukaryota; kingdom Fungi; phylum Ascomycota; class Pezizomycetes; order Pezizales; family Pyronemataceae; genus Trichophaea; species Trichophaea hybrida. Next base: position 35,393 of record WHVE01000579.1, read on the forward strand.
AGTTAAGGCATTATCCGATCGTGTTGAGATTACCATTGTCACAACTCCACGATATTATGGTCAAATTCCAGAGGCGAAGGATTGGCTTCGAAGCCAGTTATTGCCAACAGCACTGCCTGCATCATTCAGGCGTATGGGTATGGGGCAATACCATGAAAACAACAGCCGCAGATACGGAAAGGGCCAAAATTGGACAGCTGCATGGTAGCAGCATTGCCTTTTATGAGGAGAATAAAAAGGGAGAAACTCAAAGTTTACACCGTTACACTGTACAAAATCAACACAGCTGTGTGAGTAAAAGACCTAGAGGAGAAACCACTCGAAATGGTCATCCCCCAGGAATATCACTAGTTTCTGCCCTTGTACCGAAAAGTAGTTGCGGAAATGCTACCACAACACTGACCCTACGATCATAAAATACAGTTGCAAGAAGGGTTCAAACTGCCATTTGGACCTATTTGCAGCATATCTCGAGAAGAGCTACAAGTTTTATAAGAATGGATAGAGAAAAACTTGTCCAAGAAATTGATCTGATCGTCTTCATCACTTTGCAGAGCTCCAGTACTCTTCGCTCCAAAGCCAGGAGAAGACTTAAGACCCTGTGTTGATTACCAAAGCCAAATGAAGGAACAATAAAGAACTGATACCCCCTACCAATAACTCAAAAAACCCGGCTAAGACTCTCCAAGGCCCGCAATTACACCAAGTTAGATGTCCGTAATACGTATTATATGATTTGAATCGCAGAAGGGGATGAGTGAAAAACGGCTTTGAGGACCCGCTATGGAGTTTTCAAATCCCTAGTTATGCCTTGCTGACTTACCAATGCACTGGCGTTGTTCGAAGAGTTCATCAATAATACGTTAAAACCATTCTTGGATATATTCCATACAGCTATTTTGGATGATATTCTCTTCTACAGTGACAATCTGAAAGAATACAAAGAACAGGTCCGAGTGGTAATGACATCTTTCAAGGAAGCCAGCCTCTACCTGCAAGCAGGAAAATGCAAGTTCCATAAGAAAGAAGTCAAATACCTAGGGTTGATTGTTGGAGTGAATAGAATCACAATAGACTCAGAGAAAGTTCAAACAGTTGAAAACTGAGAAGCACTGGAGAAACTTAAAAAAGTCTAAGCCTTGGGTGGCTTTGCTAACTTTTATTGATGGTTCATACGGAATTACAGCAGGGTTGTACAACTGCTAACAAAACTTATGAAAAAGTTAGTACCTTTTCATTGGGGGCCAGATCAAAAAAGGGCTTTCGCGGAACTCAAAAGAGCCTTTACGACGGCATCAGCAGTAGTCCATTTCGATTATGAAAATGAGATAGTACTCGAAAACGATGCCTCAAGTTGCGTATCTGCAGGAGTTTTCTCTCAGCACGACGACCAAAGGGTGCTATACCCAGTAGCCTCTTCTCCAAAAATCATTCACCCACCAAAGTAAATTATGAAATCTACAATTAAGAATCAGGCACAATAGTCAAAAGCCTGGAAAAATGGAGACCTGAATGCGAAGGATCAGCACATCCTATTATAATCCTCACCGATCCCAAACACTTGAAGTACTTCATGACGTTTAAATTGCTGAACTGAAGACAAACCAGGTAGTCCGAGTTCTTGTCAAGATTCAAGTTCAAGATAGTCTATTGGCCAGGAATACAAGGTCAAAAACCCAATGCACTGACAAGCATGCCAGGAGACATTCCACTGGAGGGGGGGGCAGAAAAAACCCGACAAATCGTGTTAAAAACGGAAAACCTCAATAAGCAACTGCGCCCAAACCCGGTGGTAGCATTCATGGAAACAGTTAACCTTGATAACGACTCGGTAAATCCTGATGAGCTGTGGAACTGGGTACAAAAGGTATCTGAGCAATGTCCAGAGTTAGGCACATACACGAAAGCACTGCTCGAAGTCTCCGAATTACAACAAATCCAACGAACGGACGAAGATAAGCTCAACATCCGCCAATATCCTAACTGCGTTGGGTGCCTACGTTCGTTCCCAATACACCCAACTCACCCAACGCCACTGGGCCCATACGTAGGTGGCAACCATCAGCCCACTCCCTACCTACACACCTAGTTGTGACCACAATTTGCAGAATTGGCCATGGCTTTGCACTTTCGAGAGGTATTACTTTTTTCATCACAATGATTTAATATGTTTGGTTTAAATAGTTTTTAATAATCTATGTACAGATAGCTCGTTTTATATATTGCCTTCACTTTGAATACCCAATGGATTATGTACAGGTAATGAAGGAGGAGCCAGAGGAGCTGGAGACACAGGAGGAGCAGGAGGCAGGAGGAGAAGTACCATTCCTTTCGCTTGTGGGGCAACTGTAGGAAATGTGTGACCAATGCTTGGAGTACCCGAGCTGAATCAACATACCACCACTAATGGAATGGAGCTATTCCCGTTCGATTTGGAGAAGAACTGCAATAGTCAGAACCCATCACATGCAGGAGAAGGAGCAGAAGCAGGAGCAGGAGTAGTATTCATTTCGCTTGTGGAGCAACTGTTGGAGCTGTGCGACCGCTGCACGGAGTACTCGAGCAGGATCAACTCAATGCGACAAATCGATTGCAGCCATTCCCGTTTGATTCAGAGAAGAACTGCAATAATCAGAACCAATCAAATACAGGAGAAGAAAGAGCTGATGGTGCAGGAGGAGGGATACCCATTTGCTTGTGGGGCAACTGTAGGAGTTGTGCGACCAATGCCTGGGGTACCCAAGAAGGATTGGCTCAATGCGACGAATCGAATGCAGCTATTCCCATTCCATTCAGCGAAGAACTGCAATAATCAGAACCAATCAAATACAGGAGAATCAAGAGCAGATGGAGCAGGAGCAGGTATACCTATTCGCTTGTGGGGCAACTGTAGGAGTTGCACGACCGATACCTGGAGTACCCGAACTGGATTGACTGAACGCGACAAATTGAATGCAGCTATACCCGTTCGATTCGGATAGGAACTGCAATAGTCAGAACTGATCAAATACAGGAAAAGGAGGAACAAGAGGAGTAATACTATTCGTTTCGCTTGTGGGGCAACTGTGGGAATAGTGCGACCGATGCCTGGTGTACCTGAGCTCGATCGACTCAGTGCGACGGATCGAATGCAGCCATTCCCATTTGATTCAGAGAGAAACTGCAATAGTCATAACTGATCAAATACAGGAGAAGCAGAAGGATGAGGAGAAGGGGGGGGAGCACTATTTCGTTTGCTTGTTGGGCAACTTTAGGAGTTGTATGACTGATGGTGGGTATTTCTGGAACTTAGAGAAATATCAATCGAAAGGAAAGGGTTCATGGCAATTGGCTGCAATGTTATTGGTTGACTAATGGTTGATTATTCAACCAAATAAGTTGTATTGACAACCAGGTAAGTTGTTTTTTGAAAAGTTCTTCCCAGCACTGCCACTGTTGCAGGGGTCCTTCCCAACGCACCCAATGCACCAAACGCAAAGGCTGCTTACGTAGATATATATGGTACCTACGCAGGTAAAAACTTTTTCCTGATGAACTGGATCCAAGAATACCATGACTCTCCAGTTGCGGGACATCCAGGACGAGCAAAAACTTATGACTTGCTGAGCGGAAGTCACTGCTGGGATCAGATGAGGAAGGACGTGGATCGCTACGTACAAAATTGCAACACCTGCCAGAGCAGCAATGCAACCCACAGAAAGACTCATGACTCGTTATGGCCCTTAAATATACCGGAGCCACCATGGAAGGATTTGGGTATAGACTTCGTAGTCAGACTACCAGAAAGCAAAAGATTCAACGCAGTATGGATAGTGGTCGATCGCCTAACAAAAATACAACACCTGGTACCCTGTACTGACAAAGTAGATGGAAAGAAGCTGGGAGAAATGTATATCAAAGAAGTATTTAGACTGCACAGACTGCCAAAAACAATAGTGTCCGATTGAGGGCCGCAATACGCTTCGGAATTCTGGAAACACGTCTGCGAAGGATTGGGAATCGAACGAAGACTGTCAACTGCATTTCATCCACAGACCAACAGCCAAATTGAAAGAGTCAATGCGGCAATGGAACAGTACCTCCGGAACTACATTAATTATCAACAGAAGACTTGAGTCAGCTGGCTACCATTGGCAGTGTTCACAGCGAACAATCATACTTTGGAGACGACCAATTGCTCCATGTTCTTTGGCAACTACGGCTGTCATCCGTGAATGACCTTTGGCAAACATCCAGTTGAGGACCTGAACGCTATTCGCAAGGTAAACCCCTAGCAGATGGTCCAACAGATAGAGCAACTCTTCAGTGAACTCAGAGCAGAAATGAAAAGCGCCCAGGGCGTACAGTCCAAACAGGCCAATGAATCTCGAAGGGTTGCTATACCATTAGAAGTCGGCAAAATGGAATGGCTTGACGCACGAAATATATCGCCAGCCTGACCCAGTAAGAAACTTGATTGAAAAGGTATTAGACCATATGAAATCCTGGAGGTCGTCAGTCCATGGGCCTATAAGATTGAATTATCAAATGAACTACACATTCAGGACGTTCAACCTATATCCAGACTAGAGAAGGCCGCCCAGGATTCCGGCCCGAATAAAAAGCAAGAACCACAATCACCGGTAATAGTGGACGGACAAGAGGAGTACCAAGTTGAGTATATGGACAATTCCAGACTGTTCTGGAGGCAGCTGCATTTTTTAATAAAATGGTGGGGCTACAACGAGCACAGCTGGGAACCTGCGACCAACATAGATGACCTTAAGGCTATTGACAATTTTCACACAGAACAACCTGGCAAGCCTGGATTGTGAACTTCGTAGGTACTCGGTATTGGAAAGGGGGAAGCAACTGTCACAGTTGTGTTGAGTGATGATCGATGGTGGAGTGATGATTGGTGAATAATAAAGCATGACGAGAATGATATCAGGTTTCGAACAAAGGCTCAAGAAACGACGAGAAAGAAATCAGGTTTCATATTAGGGTTTTACGGAAAACAACAAAATCGTACGAAAGTATTGTACAAAGAACGCAGGAGTTCAAATATATTATGGAACGAGTGAAACTGCTGTATATAAACCAGGCGTTTGGCAGAGAATAAATTTGTTTCTTCACGGGTTCTTTTGTCCATAAAACAATCAACTAGCTTCGGATTTCACTTCTTTCACAATCGGTGATTCTGGATCGAGTCTCTTGTATACAGTCCTCGTTTGGAAGCTACAGGCTACCCTCAGGCTTCATATCCATCCAGCGTTCAGTTGTATAACCCTTAGAATCTCGAGCCTGAAACCCATGACACAGGAGGCTCTCCGATTGGCCCAAGTGGCAGGCCTGTTTGAATTGTTTAAATAGTCAAAGAAACGATCCATTGAACTTTGTATAGAATCTCATCCCTCATTGTAATCTTTTTAACATGCAGTCAGCTGATGAGGACGATGAATCCGATTCACCAACAGAGCAAAAGTGCTGACAAGCTGCGGGAATGGTGTCAACACCAGAGAGTTCTTCACCGATTGCAATTACAGTTGTATATGTTTCCGCCGAGATGGCCAAGAAGCAAGAAGATCAGAGTTTCACCTATCAGTTGCCTCGGGAGGACGATTCACTGATACCCACAATGAATTCCTTGGGTTTGTCAACCTCCTTGAGTGACCTGATACAGTCACTGGTTCATTCGATCCCCAATTCAACAACAACTCTTTGAGCCATCTCAGCAGTTACAGTAGAGGATGACAGAGTTTTGAAGGCAGCAAGGAAAGACAAGGAGGTGACTCTCCATGACGACCAAGCATTGAGTGGGTGGCTCGCTCGGACCAGCCATTTGACTGATCTGCTCTTATATGTTGTGTATCATCGCAACCCATCAAATCCTGCATGGCCTGATTCACTGATCCCAGGTAATCGTCCCTTTTTTGACCAATCAGCACTTCTTCCTGAGGCTCCAAATATCCCCATGTACGACATTGACGAAGAAGAAAATGTTAAGAAAAGTACATATAAGGAAAAGCTGCGATCTCTCCCATAGAGCCGGGCGAGCATGAAAAAAAAGGATATCATCGTCAAAAGGTATATCATAGGCCAGCAGCGGATGCTGAAATATATTCAGGCAAAGGCTGTCGGATATTATGCTGACTGAACAAATACTGATATTGATCAGTCGGATGTTACCTGGCTCAATAATAATCCCTATATTATGAATTCTCTGTTGCCGGAGACAATTTCTAAGCGAAAAAAAAGGTAGGTCACTTGTCTCAATGAGTGGATTACATGTTGGAAACTATTTCTGACTAGTCTGAATGACAGTGGTAGTGATAACAAATAAGATGGAGTTTTTGGTCACGTTTTTGATCGCATTTTTACTTTTATTCTTTGTCCTGTTATTGCTTGTATGTCAGATGGTATTTCTTGTCAGGATTAATGGTTCCTTCAGTTCAATGTGGGAATTCTGTAATTATACAGTGTTTGTAATCTTTTGATACTCATGCTATTTTTTATGCAATTGATGGTGATTCGCATCATTTGAAGGTTTTGATATTGATCTATTTTTATCCATGCCCTTAACTGGCCGTCCATATCTTTGCTGGAAGTAAGCATTCTGATTGGTCAGCCAGGTAAGTGCGAACATTAAATAGTTTTTGTACCAGTGCAATAGGACAGCAGTAAATATACCTGCAGAATATCTTTGCTATCTCAATAAAGAAGTTCTTCGCTGCGACAAATGTATTCTAGGATTTATCAAAGACATCATACGTACCAAATGCTAAGCCATTCCTCATGGGGAAATGCAACTACACAATGATTTCCAGCTGACCAAGTGGTTTCGGCATTGGTAGACCGATATGGTCTAATCAACCGATGAATACCATGCGCTACATTCTTGTTGCCGGAGCTCCACGTGAACCGGCTCACCGACTACCAATTTAGTACTAAGCGATAATATTGTTTCGAATATATTCTTGGCAAGTCAAGAGGGAAATAAGATTACAAAAGCCACTGTGTGGACAAGGGTATTCTGCAGAGCAACAAGCGAGTTCTCCGTTCTTTCAATATATGTTTTTACCTCCAATCTACCACTTTATCATTGCACTTTCCTCACTCCTTATTCATGCTCTCTGATAATGGCTGAGAACTTTACCGCTTTGTCACAGCAAGTGGAATCTGTACAAAGACGAAAATACTGAGGATGACCATCCTCTCCTCTCCCCCCAACGTCTGTCCAGGAGAATGAATCATAATGATGACAAGTACGAATTCCTCGAATATTTAACTGAAGTCGATCTTCTACCTTCTTCTCAGCCTCCTCCTGCACCATCAACAAGACGTAAGAAAGTAGAGATCCCTGATCCATACGAAGAATCGCCACGTCGCAATGAAGAAAACCTGTGCAGCATCCCATATTGGGCACCTTCAATATCATCTCTAGGGAAATGACGTTCACAGAAGCCTCTGACTTCACCCGCACAGGTAGTGTTAGCAACGGTTCCAGATTTGGACCCAGCGGGTAATATAGGTCTGCGTGGCAACAGCCTTACCACATCAAAAATCCACGATTTTTCAAGCGAACTGTCCAATTAAGTCCATGAATATTGGTCAGATAATTTAGCATTTGGTATATCAAATATGCAGCTTTGCATGGCGCATCTTTTGGTGTTCTCCGATTTTCAATATCTCTAAAATTCAATAAGCGATTGGGTAAAAACCTCGTTTTTGGGCCCAAAATGGCACCTTTTTCAAAGCCGCTTGCTGAGTTTATGAGATATGCAAAATCGGAGAACACCAAAAGATGCACCGTGCGAAACTGCATATTTGACATACCAAACACTAAATTCTCTGATGGATATTCAGGGACTTAATTGAGGGAACCGTTTGGCAAAAACCCGACCTGGCCGGGTCGGTTCCGGGTTTTCTTGGAACCGCTATAATACAAACGGGCCGAAACTGGACCCGTTGCTAACACTACGCACAGGTGCCAAATCGTGCCAATGTACTAATTGTTACAGACAAAGTGGAGGAGGGTGCTCTCACAAGGGCAACTAGCAAGCGTAAGGTAATCGACCCCTGTCCGAATAAGTAATTTACTTGACATAATGCTGATGTTCTTCACTTGGAAACTCTCTCCTGCCGAGCATAGTAGGCTTGCATGCCAGGTGGCTAAGTTGCTCAAAGAAGTTATGAGATACAAATATATGATTGACGAAATCGCAGGGATTTTTGCAGGCTCTGTATTGCCCAACCAATCGAACATCCTCGGCATCCCAGGCAGTATTCTTGACAGAATAAAAAATACAATCATCCACATCACATTGTTCAAGGACCCATTTGCTGGGCCGGCAACACGAACAGTACAGCTGCATGTCCAGTGGTACAAAGGCGTGAAGAGTATTAGCACAAGAAATGTTGGGATGGAGCCTACGCAACAATGGTTGGCAAGAGTAAGTGCTTCGTTCAAACAGGTTGGTTCTTTACTGATAAACAGTGCTTGGCCAAAATCTCTACAGTTTGTAGTACATGGGACCATAGGGCGAAACAGAGTACTCTGTCACTGTATTAGATGAATAATACACCAGAGACAGAGGTGTCAAGGAAAGTGGGCCGGCTTTTGGAGAAGGATAGGTTCATCTGTCTCTGTGCAGGTCGCGATGCATGTTGCCCTTGATTTGATGCAAAATTTACTCTACTGATGGCTGATGTTTCATTAGAACTTTTGCTTCCAATTTGCTGCTTCTGAAATAATGGAGCTTATCCACAGCACCAACTTTGGTGGGACCACAAAACTTGGAAATACCGATAGGTAGATGATCAGAATGATCAACCTGACCTTCAATATCCTCACTGTGATGGCGCTCTGGAATGTTCTGTCAGCCTATAGGACTGGAACCTACATACCTCCTCAAGACTTGTCACCTACTTCCTCAGCTACGTGTATGTATTATTTCAATTGTACAAGCGAGTCTAACATGCATTTGGCAGTGGCTTTCAAACATCCAAAAGATGACTTCCTGTCTTCATCGGCAGAAGTGCAAACAAAAAAGATCTCCAATATACAAGTGGCAATTTGCACGAAGTGGAAAAAGTCCAGGTGTGGAGATGATATCCAAAATATTGGCTGGAATGACCAGGCCGATCGCGACGAGGATTTCCTCACTGGGATCCCCAAGAATCCTGCGGCCACTGAGGAGGAATTCGCACGCATACATGAGCGTACGGTGCTGGCTGAGCATTTACTCTTTCAGCAGTCAGAGACCACTCCAAATATAAGTTTAACTGATGTCAATGAAAGTGACACTGATACTGTGGTAAACGATGAGAATACCTCTCTGGACGATCTGACTATGCTTCCAGAGGACAACATTGATCCTTCACTTGCCAATGACCAGGTTCGATAGCTGCTGTTGCTCTTGCAATTGCAGTTGCAATTGCAGTTGCTATTGCTGTTGCGGTTGCTGGTACTGGTGCTGAATTCCTTTTGTTATTGTCGTTCCTGCTGGTATCGGCGAGCAATCTGCTTGTGATTTTGCTGTCGCTGTTGCGGTTGGTGCTGCTGTTGCTGGTGCTGCTGTTGCTGATGTTAAATTTCTCTTATTGTTGTTCCTGCTTGTGTCGACATATAATCTGCTTGTTTTGATTGTTGATGCTGCTGCTGTTGGTGTTGATGCTGCAGTTGCTGGTGCTGAATTTCACTTGTTATTGCTCATGTTGACGCGTAATCTGCTTTGTATTTTGCTGTCACTGCCGTCGCTGTTTCCCTTGTTATTGCCATTCCTGCTCTTATCGACGTGTAATCTGCTTGTTCTTTTGCCTACTGTTCTTGGGGAATTTTGATGGGTTAAATTGAATCGAAGTATTTGGATTTTGGCAATCTTGAGAATTATTGTATTGTGAGAAACTAAGGCTTAAATAGAGCAGATGCTACGTGTCACAATATGAAGCACAAGCATTTCAAGAGCTATGAGCTTGGTATTGACATTCCTATTACCAAGCTGGTAAAGTGTGACAATATTATCATTGCGGTTGAGACTGGCAAAAATGAAGAAATCAAGTGTTGAACGTGAACTTCAGCATTATAACCCCGATTGCAGGAGGTAAAGAACGTTGGCGATAGTTGATGAATGCTTCGTAACGAGTAACCGAAGCGTTTGCATAAGTAGAATCTTCAATGAGGAATAGACAAGGATGGTTGTGTTATTGGAAATATTCGGTATTGATGATGAGTTGGTAAATGTTTCATGACGAGTTGGCGAAAATCACAACAATGGAACGAGGTTCAGGAAAATGTAGTGAATTCATTATGATTACTTCACATCCTGTACGATCGAGCGCATTGCTTGCCCAAAGCTTTTGAAACTCAAATTCAAACATTTTGCTGTCAAGCTCAATAACATCAGAGAGCTTGGCAATATACTTTTTGTTTTTTCTGATGGTAACAATAATAGCAGCCTAAATGGTGAGGATGACGGTACGTAAAACAAGGATATAACCGGTAGAGTCGATCATAGACTTGTTCTACTGTCAAGGGTTCAGGGCTCAGGGTTCTAAGGATTATAAAAACTGAAAACTGGATGGCTAGGAAGTCCAAGGGTAGCCTGTAGCTACAGAAGCAAGAACTGTATGCTAGAGACTCGATCTAGAATCATCCAGTGTGTAATAAGTGAAAGCTGAAGCGAATTGATTGTTTTATAGATGAGAAAATGAGTGAAGAAACAAACTTATCTGCTGCAAAACGCCTGGTATATATACAGCAATTTCATTCGTTCGATAATACATCTGAACTCCTGCTTTCTTTGTACACTGCTTTTGTACGATTCTGTCATTTCCCATAAAACCCTAACTTGAAACCTGATTTCATTCTCATCATGCTTTAGCCTCCATTCGAAACCTGATTTCATTTTGATCATACTTTAGCCTCTGTTCAAAACCTGATTTCATTCTCGTCATGCTTTACCCTCCATTTGAAACCTGATTTCATTGTTGTCGTGCTTTATCTTTTATATTATTCACCGATCATCACTGTACTATGGATTGTCACTCAACACCACCGTGACTGGGGCTGCATCTGGAACAGATATAGTATTGTTTACCATTTCAGGTTTCTTGGACCCTACTGTTTATCTTGCTGACTTTCTTTCTGTATCTCGGTACAGATTTGGAAATCCCATTTTGAATATATTTTAACAAATTTTACATGGTCTGAAGGAATGTCACAATACTGTAGTGAATATTTTAATTCTTTGGACAGGCTTTATCAAAAATGTTTAACTGGGCTGTCCGATTCCAATCAATATAAGGTATCCATCGCTGTAATTCTGCATAATTTTGTACTACATTGCAGTTCTTTTGCTAAAGATTGAAAACTTCTTGATTTGTACTAACTCATATATCTTTATTTCCGAAAGTTAGTAGTAACAGATCCAGAAGTCTTTCCATTAATTCTAGTTTCAGATACCTGGTTTTTTTTTCAATGTATAGTTAAATCAGATTTAAAGTTATATCTTTGAGTTTATTGGCCATATACCATATTTGTCATTGCTTATGAAAGAATCATATTGGTTCATCTGCAATCTGCATTGCTAATTACAATATTCATCCTTCAAATACATTTCTGTCTGTTCCAAAAAATTGGAGAAACTTTCTGCCCTTGTGATTTCTATCACCCCTATTTTCCCCACCTGTTGTTTCTGCCAATACCAATACTTTATCAACCTGCATAAAATAGATCTTCTGTTCCTTCCCCATGATTCTTAATTTCCCCTGTACATCTTTGAGTTCCTGTTTTTATTTCTCCATAACTGCTGGTATTCTGTTTTCCAATTGTTGTTCTAAATTGATGATTTTAGCTTGTAAATTTCCATATATACAAGAGGGCACTGTTGCTTCCAAGTCTCTAACTTTTTGTTGTGTTGATGCCAATTCTTTGTCTATATTCACTTAATTTGATGCAAGGTTCTTTCCCACTTCTGATAATTTGGATATTCCCCCTACTTGAGTGCAGATTTGGTTATTTTGTTGACTGACCTGATTTTCAATATTGGATGCTGGTGCTCCTGCCATTCAATCTATATAGTTCATTATTTCATTGGCTGCTATCAAAGTATCTTATTGATTGAGTACTGTGAAATCCACTAGAATCATTTGTAATATTATCTCTTAATTTATTCTCTATATTTTGATATGGTGTGGACTGTTATTCAAACTGCTGTTGAATATAATTGCTTGTGTTTTCAAAATGTGATTGATAGAGGCAGTTGTTGATGTTAAATCCTCATCCTGGTATTGAGTGTACCACTTCCATGCAATCATCACAAATCTGTTCCCATTGACTGTTGACTTCGCAATCGATCTAGCAATCATTAGCAAAGGGAATATCTCACTATCAACAGTTGCTGAGGTTTCAATCAACTAATGCCCAATAGCAAATCATTTATCATCTTTTTGCTAATGAAGGTTTTCTGCAAAACAGAACTTGAATTTGGTGGATTCACTAATCTGCTTGAGTTAATAAAACTCTTCAATTACTTTGATATTGGCCTGAATATTCGTTTGTGCAAAATATATCTCTGCAAGAAAAAAAATGTATTTGCTAATATCTATCACAGTACTAATGCAAAAGGGACTCAAGGTTGATGATTCCGAGTAAACAGAGGTGACAATTATATTTCTCAATACAGTCAAAGAAGATATCAAATTCTTATATATTGTAGATGCAGGTTGAAAATATAAGCCCCTCCTGTACTGTTGTGGAAACACAGTGGATTATTGAGTTTAGATAATTGTGATCAAAGTCACCATCAGTTTCTGAACAGTAATAATAATGAATACAGTTGAAAGTCTCTTCCTTCATATATTCAACTTAGAAATGGCACTGGTTGCCAAAGATATCTAGATTTTAGGTCTTTGAAAATTCCACAGGTACAGTAAACAAATATATCTCTAACAGGAGTGGATTACCAGTCTATTTTCAAAGTTGCTTGTGGATTTCAAAAACAGCACAGCAGGTATTGCAGGCGGGGTGAAAATAGTAGCAGCATGAACGATGAGGATATAGTCGCATAAACTGAAAGTATAACTGGTAAAGTCAATTGTGAACATATTCTTCTGTAACGGTTTTAAAGTTTACTGATCTATGGATTATGAAAACCAAACGAAGATTCGAAATTGCAAGTTTTCAAACTGAATAAGAGACTCAAAATCCAGACTTATAGAAGTAAACAGAAGTAGATGCTAAAATAATTAATTGTTTTGTAGACCAGAGAACAAGTGAAAAGCAAACCAATCCTCGATTAAAACCTTCACCTTATATACAATAAATATAACTGTTGTTATCTTAACTCACTTGTTCGATATATATCCAAACTTCACCTAACTTTGTCTACATCTCTTCTGCAATTCAAGCATACTCTGTCCTTTATCATTGGCATCTTGTAATTATCTTCAGCAATTATTGATAACCTGTTGTCTTTCCCTCAAAACCTGTTTTCTTACTTGAAAACGGGCTTGTTATTCTTATAATACATAAACTTGTTTCTTTCCAAATCTATGTAACTGTCTATCATCGATTCTTATTGAGTCACCAATCCTCATTGTATACAACCATGACAATTAGTATAATTGAATATTGCTAAGTATAAAGTTATTTAATTTTGCAAATTGTATATATAATATTATAAAAAAAAATTGCCCACCTAACTGCACTATAGTTGTCAGTACATACTTGTATGATTGACAACTCCTAGTGTTAGCAATTGTTCCATATTTGGAACAGACCGGTTTTATAGGTTTGAATGGCAATGGTTTTACCACATCATAAATTGACAATTTTTTAAATGAACTGCCCAATTAAGTCCACCAATTTGAATCAAAGAATTCAGAGCTTGGTATATGAATTATACAGCTTTGCATGGCATATCTTTTAGTTGTCTCTGATTTTCAATATCTTCAAAACTTGGCAAGCAATGGTGCAAAAACATAGTTTTTGGGCGAAAAATCACTGAATTTTCAAAGCTGCTTGCTGAGTTTTAAAGATATCAAAAATCGGAGACCACCAAAAGATGCGCCATGTAAAGCTGCATATTTCATATACCAAGCACTAAATTATCTAATGAATATTTGTAGACTTAATTAAGAGAACCATTTGATAAAAACTGGAACTGAACTATCCAGTTCCAGGTTTTCTTTGACCTACTATAGTAGAAACGGTTCCAAAATGGAAGCATTGCTAACACTAACCTGGACTTCTAGTTATGGTAAAATTGTAACATTTGATTTGGACACCAAAAATTACTCTTTAAGGCAATTATTTAATGAATTATTATTTATTCTATATATTTTTATCTTCTAAATTTGGTATGTAAGGCTCAATTCTTACCCAATATAGTAATTTCACTAAGGGTTTTTCATGCATCCTGATCTGCTTGGTGGTAGGTTTTGTGATATTTGCCAGGGGTCCCCAAACAAAATAAAAAAAAATTTAACTTTTTAAAATTCTTTTCCTCCACAACCACAAACAAGAAAAATTATTGGGCTTAGTCAGGTTGTAGAGAGCACTCAAAAGAAGTATATACCAGAGAGTTGTTTTTGTTTGGACCTTTTTGGTGGAGTAAAGGCATGCTAAAGTTGAGGCTTAAAATGCACCGGGTTAAGTGTCCCAACCATGTTTTGGGGATGCCAAGCCCCCGCTAAATGCGGGAGATCGACCTATCCGGAGGTAAAGCGACCAGGGAGAATATTCAGTGAACTTCAGCCTCTACCAGTTGTCTAATTTCCTATCGCTTTTTTCAAGCTTTGTTTTACTCAATCTGTGCACAATCGATCCGATTTTGTATCGTGACTACCAGAATAGGTGCGTCCGATCACTTACCGCCGAATACTTTGCTAGGTCGTACATATCACCTTTCTAAAAGTTGAATAACTTCAAATCCAGATGTTATTCGGCGTCAGAATGTCGAACAGCTGAGGTTCTCTCTACGGATGCATATGGCAGGCTGGAAGAAGTCCGAACGATATATATAGCTGCAGAGCAAAAGGTTATACTGAAAGAAGCATCCCGTCGAGAGCACTCTTGCTAGGATTCTGCTTATACCCCGTCCCGCAGACTGACGATTTGATCCGGCAGCTCTATAGTATGGCAAAAAAGAAGCCACGACTCCACGGTAATTAAGGCATCATGGTATGCACAAGAGGGTGTGATAGCACGTTTGAATAAAGTTCATTTTTTGGCCTCGTTTGTTGGAATCGGATTAGAAATTGAATGAATAGATCAGGTGCAACGGTGAGAGATGGACTATCTCTGGAGTAAAATGCCCAACTGCAACCTTCTCGTGATCCTTGCAGATTCATGTGGAGCGAGTCGGTCTAGACCTCCTTCATCGTTCCATAGTTTCTAGTTCATGGCTCTCACACTTAGAGAGTTGGATTGTAGTACTAGTTGGCCAACATAGAAAATCTTCATGACACCTCCGGAATACCCAGTATAGTCATGGGCAAATCCCTAATTGCTCAATGGGCCAGAAACTGGCCACGAGACCAAGATAGAAGCAAGTACATCATGATATACAGGATGCAAGGTCTCGCTGGCGTTATCTTGAAATTGGAGAGAAAATTGTCATGATCAAGAGGTTTCGAATTTCACAGATACAGATCATCGCTAGTCACTCACGCAATATAAATCCCAGCCTGTCAATGTATCGGTAGACGAGAAATTTATATTTATATTGCGGGTGCTCGAGACTTGAGGTTCTCCCAGAATTGCGCTTCCAAAACCCAATCTAACACATCTCTTCCTTGGTTGTACCATTATTTCGCTTATAATTATTGTGGCACGTCTGAAGATTGATATTATTAGCATCAATAATATAATAAAGTAGTGTGACACCTTCTAATTTTTTGATTGGAATTGTGCGAAGAGCCCCGCATTTACCCCGCAAATAGTGAGAATTTACCACCAAACTTTCCATTTTCTTCATGCAAGCCTACAAATCTCAAGCTTATCTCAAAGATTGTGTCCCTCTATCACCCCGCAATTGCAAGGCACAGACTCGACAGCAAAACCCCCAGATATTGCCTGCCACATGGTCGGGCGGTCATCTCAACTCACGCGTTTGCTGCCGTGATATATCCATACGATACTCAAGTACGTAATACAGATACGGAAGAAAAAGACTATTCGAGGAAGAAAACTCTAAAAATGTAAGTCCTCTAATAGCCGTAATATCCTCAGGATCGGGAGCCTGGTTGAGAGTTGGACGAGCCACCGCCCTAGCCAGTAGAATATCTCAATAAACTCAAAGTTGCTGATCGGCAAATGGCTCAGTTCACTGATTACCTATGCCGTCCCGGTTGTCCGTCCGATCCTATATTTCCAGAAACCCCGGCAGATGCCCCAGAAGTTAGTTGAAGGAGGGGCACCCTCACAAGGATTTTTGGTCGAATATCAATTGCATACGGCCTCACTCGCCGCAACCCTAAAAGCAAACGACGGTTTCTTTGATATTACAGCTTACCACAATTGCAAACTTTTTCTTCGAGAACTATGCCGGGTTTTGAACGCAATTTACTTTTATTGTGTGTTTGCGGGGCAGTTTTGACCACTCAGTGAGGAAAACCTTGTAGTCACCAAATTCAGCCAATATCAAGCCTAGTTCCAGTGCTATCAGCAAGGACGATGTGCATCGACTCGGTAAAAACCCCTGAACGCAAGTTGAGCGCTTTTTGACTACAGCTTGAAGCCATGAAAGTTTGTGGAGTGTTCAGAATCGGCTATCGTCTCTGCGGCTGCCATTGCCGCGGACCCAATGAATCTCTGCAGATCTGGCCGTATATTTTCTTCGTCTCACCCCAGAATTTGCACCAACATGATGCTACCTTCCTCACTTTTGTCTCCCAAATAATACACATTCAGCCGCCAGCGTCACTTGAAACAGCATTTCAGAGGCAGCCCAGCCCCTCTTTGAGGCTGGCGTTGCCGTATGCATGGCTGTTAAACGTGGTATGTTGAGTCAGAGTTGTGAAGAATTCTATCTGTTAATTGATATCTGTTTG
The DNA here is from genome assembly GCA_015178995.1 of Trichophaea hybrida. Lineage (NCBI taxonomy): Eukaryota > Fungi > Ascomycota > Pezizomycetes > Pezizales > Pyronemataceae > Trichophaea > Trichophaea hybrida. The sequence continues at coordinate 52,427 of WHVE01000579.1, forward strand.
TAGAAGTTTACAGCCTCCTCCCACTGATGCAGGCTGCATACCGACAATCCACCAAATTTTCATACGCCCGGGAAGATCGAATCGTGATCATGATTGGAATCGAAGCCAGTTCTAGCTCTGTCTTCCTGTTGTGAGAACAATCTATAACCTCTAAATCTGTTCTAGTATGACCATCCATATCGTGGTTCCAGCTGTGCTGCCATTCTCAGAAAGCTGAATTCTTTCCAGTGTTAAAATTCGATAAACGGACCTGGAATCGGTATCTGATTATAAATTTACTCGGTGCACTCATTCCTTCCTCTTCGCTACGTCCTCGGAACAGTCTCACGATTCATCCATCTGCGTGCCTGTCGATCTGTTGCGGAAAGAGTACCCCACCGCAATCGATAGAAGCGACTTTCAATCGACAGATGAACCTTCATGGATAGACGTCCGCGAATGTGAATTATATAGGAAGGGATCGTCACTCCGAGTGGTTCAACGCTTGGATTCCATGATGGATCCACATCTGGTTGGGACGGCATCAGCATTAACAAATTACTGATAGCCCCCAACTCCAATCGCCACCTAGGGATTGGGCTTCGACTGGAGCGCAGCCAATAACTTACATGGCATACGTCTCTGGGTGTGTTGTGGGTGACCCGTCTTCATCTGCATCATATGTGGTACCGCTCGAGAACCTTCTCCTATCCAGACGCTGGGACACCCGTCCACTGGATTCTGTGTTGCTGGGATTCTGTTACATGGACTTCAAAGTCTTCGTGAAGCCGTGCCTGACAATTCTTGCGACGCATCTAGGCCAACATCTTGCCTCTGCACGTCGGGTAGAAACCCTCGAAAGACGACAGTCATTCTACAGTGACTGTACCGGATCCACTGCGCCCAAAAGACACTCGAATTCAATTCTTCGGCATTGACAGGAGCGTGTCATCGAGAAATAGTATACTAGACTTCAGTTTACTAGTGTCGACGATATGCTAGGAGGATCGAGGACTGGTGTGGGTTTTCGAAATCCCACGTGTACAGATGCAAGAAAAAGGTCGATTCTCTGTACGGATTCCGATCTATGACACCTTCGGAAACTCGGCGCCATGTTGCAAATCTCCTAGACAGATAGATTGATCTGCCCTATGTGAGATCCGGAATCCATACGACCAGTTACTTCGGAATTCCTCCGCAGCCGTTGCGTTCTTATAGCTAGTCCACAGTCCGCAATAAGGAGTAGCTCAGCGGCAGAAACTCGGTTTATATTCGAATTGGATTCAACCGGATCGGGCTATTGGTGGTCTTTATTGCACCGGGGAGCTACAATACCCGGGCTTGGTGGCGAGGTTTCTTGTCTCAGTCACCGTCGATCACACACACCCGCGCATTAGGCGGGTTCAGATCCGCGGTATCCAATAGCGAATGCCAACACATGTTTCGATTAAATGTGTTGCAATCAACGACCACCGCGAAAACGATGAATATTCAGTGACAGAGCCTCGTAATTACAAAAACGACAAACTTGACCCCAAGCACCTTAAACTTGACATGAGGGCAAATAAGATTTGGAATTATGCTCTGCAGCACACTGCATTCTTTGTGTGGATGAAACCGGGCAGAATCACCCGACTCTACTTCACCGTGGAGTGGACGACTGCAAGATCTCTGCCTTATCCGGAAATATATGTGTCTAATCTGCGTGATATCTCTCGATGAAGTTCCCAAGTATGAACGTCTATACCTGGAACTCATCGTAACACCATTCCATCACGCAATTTCGATGAAGTCCCGAGTATCAACGTCTATACAAGGAACTCATCATAACACCATTCCACCACGCAATCTCGGTGAAGTTCCCAAGTATGAATGTCTATACCGTAACACCATTCCACCATTCCACCATTCCACCACGGAATCTCGATGAAGTTCCCGAGTATCAACGTCTATACCAACTCATCATATAAGTTCTCCAGCTCCAGGAAGGAGATGGAGCTCTTTGCCATCTCGAAGGCGTCAACGATGCACTCGGCCTGTTGAAAAACAACCAGCGGATTGCACAGTTTAGAGCTGCTACCAATTGCAATCTATTGGATTCCTTGCCACCTCGAAGACGTCGACGATACACTCGGCCTGTTGAAAAACAACCAGCGGATTGTACAGTTTAGAACGGATGTCTCCACACCCAATTGCAATCCGTTGGACGAGTTACCCATTCTTGACAACAAGGGCAATCCTTTGCAGGCGGCAGAGTTGAGTGGTATCGCCGGCGTCCTCGAGGTGAATGTATATTTTCAGGTTTGTTTTTGTAATGCTTCAAGGGGTGATGGCGTTCATCTGGAACGACAGGCACCAGCCCTCCGCCGGAGTACCAACCCTGAGTCCGAAAACCATCCTGAGTCCGAAAACCACCCTGAGTCCGAAAACCACTCTGAGTCCGAAAACCATCCTGAGTCCGAAAACCACCCTGAGTGTGAAACCCACCCTGAGTCCGAAAACCCACCCTGAGTCCGAAAACCCACCCTGAGTCCGAAAACCCGAAGGAGGTAATGACCATCTCCGCATCAGACTCTGAAGATGAGCAAGAAATACCGCAGCACAAGCCAGAAGAGGTTGATTTGGTGAAACAACGATTTGAGGAGACGATATCTGAGGCTCCAACATCAAACATGTCGAAGATATCAGCAAAAAACATCGCAAGATTTTCCAATTGCGAATAGAAGAACCTAGACTGTCCACCAGGCATAAGAGCCGGATAGATGAGTTGCGAGATCTAGTGCATGAATTGATATGCTGATCAATGCGAATGATCAATTAAGCTCACGAATCGTCCAATTCACCAGAAATCCTTCCCCCAATGACTCCACCACGTTCCTACGACGATCAAAAATATGTTTCGAAAGCCGTTAGAACAGGGGCAGCGAGACAGTTTGATTGCGGAATGAGCTGAACGACTTCAACCCTCCCTTGACCGACGATTACTCCCTAGAGGTATCAGCAGCCATCCACACATCAGCACGCAACAAGGCCCCCGGCCCCAACGGCCTTCCACTCCTCCTCTTACAGCGTGCAAAAGCTCCTGGCATGTTCCTGCCTAGCATTTCCTCAAGCATTGCGCAAATGTGCAGAACGGCAGCCCTGGCGTCATATGTATCATTTGCCATTTGGTTCTTGCCCATCTGTCAAAAAATAGAACAAGCACCATAAGAAAACACCTCGCGACGAAGGGGCACAAAGCAGAACTGCTTACAACATCTCGATACGAAGATGGCATTATAAAGAATACCTAGATAGATGGTGTGGATGAGTGATGTCGACCTGATGCCCAAAGAGCATACTCTCCCGTGCGCTCAGCGGATCCCGACGATGAGCTACAGGCAGAACTCCTTCGGCTTGCCGAAGACGAACCGACCCCACCAAGAGTAACCACTGCTGTCGAGCGAATCATCCAGGGTGGGTGCGAGGTGGGGGAGCCATTCATTTCGGCATACTACGAGATTTTCTTCGGACGCGGAATTCGGGCTGGAGTCCCCAGGGAATGGCACAAGGTGCGCGGTCAGCTCACGGCGAAGGATATTCGTTGAGGCATTTTCTACTCCCAATGCTTACGATGGTATCTCTGAAAGATGCTCTCCGCATGATGAGCGTGGACGAGGACGCCGACCCCTTCGGTTGTCTTGGTCCGTACAGGGGAGATCCCACTTCCATCCAAAGACGGGTTACCGACCGACTGATTCCCAAAGTCAAGCTCCTCATCATCCCCAATGGCTTCAGCTGCACGACGGTCAAACTCCCCCTTTGTTATACGAGACTCGTTCTAGTTGTTAACTCTTAGCATTCTTATCAACCATACCCTGAATTTACCAGATTCAACAAGCCGTATACCGCTCCTAATTCAACCTGCCGGCACTCCTCGAACCGACAAATCCGTTCGATTATGATACCAACCGGGACAAGCAGCTGGGGTTTTTCACAGCCGAAGACGGGTTAGAGAGGTATAAGTGGGTGTTGGAGAAGGCGGGCGAGCATGCGGTTTTGGAGCGGTGGCAATGGCAGTGGAAGGTGATGACAGTGAACAGTGCTGGGCTGTTTCAGTGTTGTAACCCTGTTCGCTATGAAGGTGGCGAGGGTAGTTTCTTATGTAGAAGGAATCAAGAGGAACGAGGGAGCAGTTTCTGTAAGATCTATGTGCATGTACTGTAGCCCTTGCAGGAATGTGAATTTGTCACTGCAAACACAGAAGCGCACCCTCTCCAAACTCTACCAGAACCTCATTCTCCTCGCCACCACTGAGCAGCAAATCTCTCAGGAACGCTCTCACATGCTCGAGCTCCTTCCCGCTAACTTTAACCAACACAAACCCTCTTACATTTGCAGCCGTCCATACAACGCTTCCTTTCTTGCCTTCATCCTTCTTGAAATCGCCTCTATTATCGAAATTCCTTCCTCCAATTCTGGGTTCATCCTCGAATCTCCGAAGAATACAATTCGCCAAGTTCGCGAACTTGGGGCCATGAATCATCAGTGTCGCAAACACCGTGAACCCTTCCATCCGCCGTTTCAGCCCTTCTGCATCATCCGTTTCTCGCTCAAGGATAAGTGCATCCCGCAATAATAATCGCTTGGATCCGCTGGAAGCGCGTGGGATGAAGAATTCGTTCCGGGAAACAAAAGAGGTGAAGTCCCAGTGCTCATTCCGCGCGGAACGACCTTCCGAAACCCAGTCCAACACTATCAAGGAAGCCGAGTCGTTTGTCGGAAGATGGAAGACCTGGTGCTGCTTAAACGCCGAGTCGGCGAAGGGTTGTATCGGGTCCGGTAGCAGAAGTAGCGAAGAGTTCGGGTGCAATGTGTAGGTGAGGACTTGGGACGTAAGGTGTTCGGGCGACTTGAGCTTGAAGATCTTGGTGCTACCTTTGCGGTTTTCGTGAGAATAGCGATCGATGGCGGCGGCAGGCACAGACTACCTTGCGTCAATAGGCAGAGCTTTGCCGAGTCTTCGACGGTCACCGTGAGGCTAATCTTATCGTTGGAGACGAGACCGCCGCCGTAGGAGAGGATAAAAACGGTTAGACATTTCGAGGAGGGGACGGAGGAGGAGATGAGCTTGAGGGGATACTGGAAGGACAGAGAGGGAAGGACGAGACGTGATGGAGGTAATAGACGGGCACAGATGTGTCCTTCGCCGGGGATGCTCATGTCAACTGTTAACACGCTATGTTACTCGCTTGTTGTGGGTTGCGGGGTTGCTTTGTGGCACCTCGCCAATATAACCTGCTTGGCCGCAGAGAGAGGGGCAGAGAAGGAACTGAACTGAGATCAACTTTGGTGCCTTGTTTCTTTTCCACCAGAACCACCGTCGTCCACGCAAATATTTGACGCATCATGTCGAAGGACGCAGTAACCCTCGAGAAGGCAATCGCTTCCATCACCCAGGCCGCTGACGAGCTCTCGGTAAGTTGGCTTGCTTCCCCAACCGCCGAAGTGGTCCTATGACGTCGTGTGCTGATTGAGTTGAACTATTGTAGTCCGACGAATTCATCGACTACTCGGTCATTCTTGACGTTCATATCAACTGGTCATTAGAGGAGCTCACCCCCGAAGACCAATACGAGTTTCTACAGGCTCTGGAGGGCGTCCTGACATCTCATGTACGAAACGTATACGTGCCGCCTTCCTACTGTTGCTGCTGACCAGAGGAATTACCTTTATCGTAGGAAGACCTAGCTCGATCTATCGCATGGGACCTCATCACTGTCCTTCTACCGTATCTCGACTCACCTCTCCCGAAAACGGTCGAAATCGCAGAATCTCTTATTGAATCAGCCGCCAAAAACGGTAACCCAAGAGAAGTCTACATCAAAGTTCTACAGGGACTTTCGTCTCTAGCTTGGAGCCCAAACACGTATTCAGAAGATGAAGACGAATACGACGATGAAGAGGCAGAGCATTCTGGAGACGAAGACGAGCCAACGATTCCCTCGAACAGCGAAAAGAAGGACTCTGCGGAATTTGCGAAGCATACGCTGAATAAATTCAACAACTTGCTATCAGCGCTCTGCATAGTACACCCTAGAATTTCGGCAAAGTTTCCATCGAAGTTCTTGTCGACAGAGTTGTCGACACTTCTAATAGCATTTACGAAAGCGGTGGAGACGGCAGAGAACGGCGCAGTGACAGATATCGTCGAGCGACTACTGGCGTTTTTGAAAGTTGTTCGACCACAACTACAACAGGCACAACGACCGAGCTCGTTCGAACGTCCACCTCTTCCTCCAAGAGTAAGCACTGGTGCCAGTCTTACAACAGTCGGCCAGGGGCCAGAGCAAGACGACCCAGAGGACCAACTACAGGCACGTCTGATTGCATCGTTTCTCTCCCACGTGTTGAGCGGATACCTTCTACGCACTCGGAGGCCCTCGGTATCGCGAACCGAACACGAAGATCACAGCCATGTACACCTCGGATTCGGAGGTCTTGAGGATACCGACGAAAGAGGTCTGGAGATTGGATGGGCTGGAAAGTATGACGAACTAGTCTTGCGCCCAGAAAAAAGCAAGGTTCCTGGTGGGCGAACACTCATTGATGAAGAGCGCGTGATAAGGGCTGCGCACAAAAATATCAAGGCGGTGGTGGATGAGGTCTCTTTCATTTGCGAAATATTAGGTGTCACGACTGAAGAATTGTTGGAATTGTGCCAGGCTGGAGTTGGTATTCCTCCCCCATCTCTACAAGGATATCAGAGAGAGGAAGTTTTAACACTGTCTAGATACTCACTCAGACGATGAGCATGATGGGTCCGACATACCAGCTCCAAAGGCTGCCGAAGAGATACCTTTATCCAAACACGACGCCCTCTTCCTCCTCACCAACCGTCTAGCTTCGGGTATCTCTGAGACACCTATATTCAAGATCTACCCAGAACACTCCGCCATTACAGAAGCCTTCATGATCTACGGTTCCGGCCAATCCCAACCCGCTGTCATCGATGCGATTCTGTTCCTTGGAATGCTAGCACTTCATACCGGTGGCCTCGGAGACATCCCGGAATCAACAGAAGGGTTTTTCATCTACCTTCAGGTCTTCTCCGTCATCTCCACAAACGCTTCGAGTCCACAGTGCAGATTCTTAGCCAATTCTCACGTGGCACGGTGTCTACGCGCTCATCCGTACGAGGCGGTAAGACTAGCGTACGTTAGAGACACATTGGAATATTGTCCATTTGAAAGCGTCAAGGCTGCGGTTGTGGGTATCTTAAAGGACGAAATCATTCATGCCACAACACCAGTTGTCAAAGAGGAAGCTTCAGCACCCAGCACACCGAACTCAATATTTGGGACCAAACTGTGCCTGACCGAGATCTTTGACGTGTTGTTTCCAGATCTAGAAAAGGCGCTTGAGGGAGGAGACGACAAGGCTTGGGATAAGTTTAAGGAGATTCACCCGCGCTTTGCGGCAACCTTGAATCTTTACTTATTGTTACTTCTGAATGAGGATTTGAGGCTGCGGTTGGGAGTTTCTGAGAAAGGATTTGCGGAGACGGTTAAAGGGAGGTTTTTGGATCCGGTAAGGAAGAGGATGGAGACCTTTAAGGCTTTAGAGAAAACAGAAGGGGGCACTATAAATATGTTGGTGCTAGAAATGACGATGGAAAGGGTACGAGAGGTGAAGGTGTCGATTGGGGATAATCAATAAATTGGGACTTGGGCGTTCAAGTTTGTTGAAAAGCTTTCTAGCTGGGATATCTTCTTGTTAGGAGTCATTATACCGTATACTTTGGAAATAAGGACAGCTTTTTGATAGCTGGTTAGACGTCTTTTTTTCGCTGATAATGTCAGGTTTTGTTTGACACTTGCGAGGTCATGTCAAGGCTGGGCACGAGAAAACAATATTCTGGAGGTAGAGGAAAGAAATTGGTTAGATTAATCGTACCAATCTGATATCAATGCTCAGTAATAATAAGGCGGCTTCCATCGGAATCCATTCCCGAGACCACTGCATATATCTACACTCCTACAACAAAGAAAAATCACTTTCCGCGTTTGGGTCCTGGTTGTTTTAAGTTAATTCTTTATCAGGGCCTTCACTTATTCTGTTACGACTTTGCTTCATCTCCAATTGAAATGATTATCTCGTGTGTTGCAGAATCAGTTCGGCACATACCTCCAGACCTATGATGTCCGCTGGCGTCAAGTCCCACCGAATGGAAGGTTCGCTGGGCCTGTTTTTGCGGTAGCTTCTACGTATATGGGACGCGTACGCTGCGGAGAATAGGTAGTAATACTTTCTTCCATCAAGATCTAGCTTGACACAATTAATACCTATAGCTATAGCTATATAGATTCTGACGCATCTGACTCCCAATGTTGACGTATGTCGGCATGTATACAACTTCAAGCTTTGCGGACGCAACGGCCCGGACCTGGCGGGAATCATTAGATTTTGGTGCACGTGGGCGTCTTGATATCCCCTGTTTGTATTTTGACATTTCCAACCCTAACGGGCGACACTTACGACACTTAACTTGGTTCCAACATGGACAATTTTTGAGATTTATTATGATGTTGATATTGTGTGCACAAGTCAGCCGGGGAGTGAAAACTGGGGCCGGGGTTCAAGTCGAGAAGGAACCATACACAAGAAAGCAAGGGTTTCGGGATACACAAAGAAGGCTCCATAAGCGGGGACCCAGGTTTCCAGGCTGTGCATCGGCTGCAAGGTGGAACTGTATCCATATCCGTTTCTGGTACTTTGGGCCGACCAGGCGTCCTCCAAGCATTGGATTCGTCACTGACAGTCTTATACCAGCATCTATACCTGCTAATATATACATGAGTCACCCATCTATGTCTGATGAAATGTCATGCAGTTATCTTTTGTATCTTCCAAGCCTTCTGCCTGCAAAGATAGAGATTTAGACCGTCAGCCTCTAGCAAATCTAAAATTCTCGTTGGAGAAATTCTCACTGATTTGATTAACAGTGTGATCGACTATAGATCTAAGTTACGAGCGGCTACGTATTAAAGAGTGAAAACCTTAGATTTGCCACCCACGATATCTATTAGAGTACCGTGGAGTAAAACAATTGAATGGGTTACAGAAGTTCCTTTGGTGGTGAAACGAGCAATCTCCACATTGATATTAATAGTCTTGGGGGCGGAACACATTTTCATTCGTCAACAAACGACCACCAAGTACCACATTTCAACACTTGCGATCATTTTTTCAGCTCATGAATGGACTGCTGTCAGGCACTTCAAATTTCGGTGGAACAATGAGGTTAAAACAGGGCTGAATGGGATTCTCAGTCCCTCAAATCTCAGTATTGCCACCACCAATGTTGCAACTGGTATGCACCAAGACTGCATCCACCATTCACCATCCTATGACCTCCTCTGGTTCCACATAAATGCTTCCTTCGCACGGACAATGGGATCGCCATCGCCATGAAACGTGCTTGAGTCTGAATTGAGATGCCCGTTTTCACCCATTCAAGATTACCACGCATGCAGTGCAGTGGGGCACATGAGCTGGATGAATCATTGAAGCTCAGCTCATCATGATCTGAGTTATCGTATTAACCCGCATATAAGGTATGCACCCGGTTAGGTTAGTGGATAAATAATTGCCGTATATGGTAATAAACCAAAATTAAAAATTTCAAAAAAAAAAACATAATTTCCGCTTGTTGTAAGAGCCTTGCCGTACGTATATGATCTTTATATATCCCATCGTAAATATAAAATATCTTCCCTTCCTCCGCCCCTTCATCCTCCCAATCATCAAGCCATGTCTCCTCTTCAACTCCTCAGTCTACTTACCATTCCCACCCTCACCGCCGCCCAGGGCCTCAACTGTCCCAACACCCTTTCCTGCCATGTCCCCACGAACGTCGACACCTGCTGCACCGAGTACCCTGGTGGTCTCGTGGTGCTAACACAATTCTGGGACTACTCTCCCGCACGTGGACCAGCCGACAGCTGGACGATCCACGGACTGTGGCCAGATAACTGCGATGGCTCGTTCTCGTCTGCTTGCGACCCAGCACGCGCATACCCAGACCCAGCACAGATCCTTGAAGACTTCAATCAACAGGATCTCCTTACGTACATGCGTACATACTGGAAAGGCCAGCGCGGGGATGAGAATCTGTGGCAACATGAGTTTGCAAAACATGGGACTTGTCTTTCGACGCTGATGCCTTCGTGTTATGGCAGGGAGTATGTGCATGGGAAGGAATTGGTGGATTATATGCAACAGACGGTTAGTCTGCATAAGAAACGGGATTCCTATTCGGTAAGTTCTATTGTGGAACTTTATGAAACGAGTGAGAGCTAATGTAATGGTGAAATAGTGGTTGAATGCTTGTGGCATTACTCCCTCGCTCACTAAGACGTACATGCTGGATGATATCAAGTCGTGCCTGCAGAGCGCGTTTGGGGCTGTTCCGTATGTGGGTTGTACTGGGAAGAATCTGAGCGAGATATGGTATTATCATTGGGTTAGAGGTAGAGCGTTTGGAGGGAAGTACGAGGCAACGGATTCTACGACGAATTCGAAATGTCCACAGTCTGGGATTAAATATGTTCCTAAGAATTAGTTAGATGGATTTGATATAAGAACTTAAAACTGGTGGTGGTGGTGGTGGTGGTTAGGGGGGGTAATAAATTTACAGATTTCAATGCCAATCAGAGCGGATGTTGTGGAGTGAAGTCACCTGCGAACACTTGATCCAAGTTTCTGATTGTTTAAGCTTGAAAGCCCATCCAACGAAAGCTGGTCGGAATGGCACCATCCAAAGGTGATAGTGAGAGGAGAGAGCTGGTATGCATTATACTATACCGCTCATCCACTTCCGGGCTTCAGCTATCAGCGGTGGGTGTCCGGTCCAGATGTATTTTGTATTTTATCAGTTTCAGTGAGCTTTTGTCCGGCTATGGGAAACTTTCAACAGCAGGGGGAAATTGTACTGAATCCATTAACAAAAAACCTCTTATAGTTTGACTCGGCATGAGTTGATGTGGAGAATAGGGTATCGAATCCCTGCACGGCCTTTCACATCCGTTCACCATTGTCTGTACCTCCCGAACCCACTCTTCTGCATAATCCACTCCTCAGGCTCGGACTCGAATCCCAGGCTAAAGTCGTCAAATGTGGGCCTTTGGGTGATCTGTAGACCGAATTGATCTAGGAGCCATATCCACCGGATATTGCCCTGCGTGTGATTGCCCACTGTGCTTCCCCTTCTGTACCGAGGGATAGATCGTGCTGAATTCTCCAACTTGGCCAGAAAAAGGTCCCGAGAGATGAGCTTCGAACGCCTTTTCGCAGTCTGCAAACCAAGGACGTGACCTGGGTTAGGGGTCAGCACAAAACTAAAAATAAAATATTTCCAAATTACCAGTGACGACACTTGATATGGCAGGGTCGATTAAAATGCATAGGCAGGCTTCAATGGGTTTCAATTCGCCTCCAAATGGCATTATGGTAACTTTTAGGAATCCATATGGCTTCCATGTTCGATGATGTTGTATGCCCAATCGAAAATGTTGCTAGGTAGCAGCAGTACACACGCCCGCTATGAATCATTGCTGCAACCCACAATTGTCACGTCGCCCTTCTAACCTTCGAACAAAATCAATACCATCACCACCGCCGCCGCCCCACAACCACCATCACGAGCCACCACGACATACCACCGTCGTAAACAGCAAAACCCGAAAGCGATGGATATAGACGACACATCCTCCCTTTCCTCTCTTTCCGACCACGAAAACAACGATGCGCCCTCACGGCACGCGACCCTTTCCGCTACGCCCGCCGCAGACGCGTCTGGCGGAAACCGACGCCGCTCAACACGAGTCGTAAAAAAGGTCCAAACTTACTCTCCGCCACCGCCGAGCACACGGAAAACAAAACGCAAGCGCGCCGCGAATGAGGAGGAGGACGATGCTGCCGATGAGGAAGGAGATAACGCTGACAAGGGCGGAAGCACGTCGCCAGGCACGATTCAGGGAGATGATGATGAGCAGGATGAAGATGATGACGAGGAGGATGAGGAGAGTGCGAGCGAGGAGGAACTAGAAGAGAGTGATGGTGAGCCAGATGAGGAAGAACTTAAAGAGCGCCGGAGACAGAATAAGAAGGCTGCACGCGGGGGTGGGGCTAGACGAGGACGCGGAGGAAGGCCTGCCGGAGGAGCCGCGAAGAAACCCGCAGCAAAGAAGGTCAAAACTGCGACTGGCGAGGCAGCTCCGGCGGCGGCTCTGGAATCGCGAAAGAAGACTGTTCCGAAGCCGAGAAAAAAAGGGAAGGGGAGGGCTACAAATGGAGATGTAGCGGTGACGCCTATGGTAAACAACCTCTACGGTAAGATGCGACTCCTCGAGGTACAGTCTATTTCAGGTATGGATACTGAATTTCGATATTTACAGGCGCAGTGTTTGAAAACAATGCCGACCATGATGATGTTGCGGGTGGCTGGATCGCAAAGTATCAAAAGGATAATGCAGATGGAATGAAAGAGATGATTAACTTTATACTGAAGGCATGCTTCCAAATATCGGAGTCCTATAGACTCAGGACTAATATGAAATAAGTGTTGCGGTTGCGATAATGAAGTGACGAATTACGATATAGAGGATCAAGACTCGGCTTCGACGACCTTGTCGCAGATTCAGGATGCATTTTCAAACCAACAAGTCGCCGAATACCCCCTCACATCCAAGAAGCCAGCTTTCCGAAAATTCCGCCAAAATCTTTCTTCCTTCATCGAAGCCCTCATTGTTACGGCCGTAACTCAAAACTTGGTGATTACCGACCCCGCATTGCTGGAGAACATGCAGGTATGGATTACCGCCATGTCCTCAAGCACACTTCGACAATTCCGACACACCTCTACTGTTTTTGCACTTGACATGGTTTCACATCTTTCCAAGTGCGCCAGAGACATCCGCAGGGTAGTTGGCAGCACGAACCGACAATTGGAGTCTGAACAAAAGAAAACTCTCCAGAACGACGCGCGAATTAAGGCATTATCTGAAAAGCTGAAGGAATCTGAAGAGAAACGCGAAGCAATCGAAAGCATTATTAAAGATATATTCGATACTGTCTTTGTTCACCGATACCGTGACATTGATTCCAAGATTCGTATTGACTGTATCCAGGAACTCAGCAATTGGCTCGCCATCCTTCCCGAAGTGTTCTTTGATGGTTCATACATCCGATACTTGGGTTGGGTTCTGTCCGACACCGTGCCCGCAACGCGATTGGAAGTCGTGAGGGCTTTGATAAAGCTCTTCAGGAAGAAAGATCAAGTTTCGGGCTTGCGACATTTCACAGAACGTTTTAGGGAACGGCTTGTAGAGATGGGGACACGCGACGCGGATACTGCTGTTCGAGCTGCCACTGTTGAACTTCTTGACGTTATTCGAGAGGTTGGATTCTTGGAACCCGAAGATATCGAGACTGTTGGTCGTCTATTGTTTGACTCTGAACAGAAAGTCCGAAGGGCCGTCGTTCCATTCTTTGTGGAAAACATTAACGACTTATACCAAGAGAAACTGGAAGAACTTGGTGGGGAAGAAGTCGTGCAAGAGGCTTTGGGTGACGAAGATGACGAGGAGTACGAAGGCCCAACACTATCGTGGATCAAACTCAAATGCTTGGTCGAGGCCCTTGCTTCGTATGATCAAGCTGAGACTGGCGAGGATAATGAGGGGCCATCCCAGAATCTATTGGCTGAGAAAAACTGGGGCATTGTAATGAAGGTTGACGAGATTGTCAGCAGGTTCTCGCTCGCTGGTGCAGTGTTATGGGATGCTCTTGATGAGGTTAGGGATTGGGAGGGATTAGCGCGATACCTTCTGTACGATCACTCTGCCAGTAGAAGTGAAGGCGAAGATGCAGGTGACGGTGATGATGTGGATAAGCAGGTCAAGAAGGTTGTTGCACTAGATGCAAAGGAGGATGTAATATTGTTACAGGTGCTCAATGCAAGTGTTACGGGAAGCATTTTCAAAGGTCCTGACCCACCAAACAAGAAGAAACCCCAACCAGTAAGTCCACAGACACCCCATTCAGCCCAACCAAGTAAAACTAACAATCCTATCTTTAGCGCACTGTCAAGGAGATGGAGAAACACAAGGAGCATGTCTCACGAAGTTTGATGACGTTCATTCCACTTCTTTTGAAGAAGTTTGGACCGGTTCCTGATGCCGCCTCGTCTGTTCTCCGCCTCGAACAACTCATGAATTTAGATGTCTTCCAAGAACTCCGCCAAAGCACTGCATACTCATCTTTATTGGATGAGATAAATCGACAGTTCCTTACACATGCTGACGAGGGCGTTCTAAAGGAGGCATCGGCCGCCTTACGGCATGCTAAAACCTTCGAGGATTTGAAAGAAGCCACGGAGTCAAAGCTCGGCCAGTTGAAAGACGAAACTGTAACCTCACTTGGAAATGCCGTCCGTGGAAAGGACTTAGCAACCGCAAAGTTCTCGGACGCAAGTTTGACCGATCTTATCAACACTGTCCGAAGATTGGAGCATCTTTCTGGTATTACGGATTGTGTCGAGATACTGGAGACTCCTCTATCCTCTGTTGGATCCTCGAAAGAAAAGTTACCAGAGCTAGAACCGATAGATATCCTGCTAGAGCTCTTAAGCCGGGGTGTGGCTACTGATGAACTAGTAGAAGAGCTCACTCTTCGCGTCTTGAAGTCCGTTGGCTACTACTTCATGTGGAAGATCGCCAGCCTCAACAGAGCGGGCGAAGATATCGACGACCAAGCACTCGAGGATGTTATCGCACGGAGGAAAAAGGCCCTCGACCAAATCACTACAATTCTCGAAAAACGCGATGAAGTTGACGCCGTCAAGATCGCCGCTGCAAGCACGCTGCTAGACCTGGCTACCCTCTTTGTTTCCACCTCTGTTCAGCGTCTCGCCTCTGTTAGCCAACCTCTCGATAAAGATGCCCAGGCACAGTTGATGTCAGTCTTTGACATGGTCGAGAAAACATTTGCCAAAGGATGCGGGAGGAAGTTAGAGCCGGATGAGAACGCTGAACCAGAAGATGACGAGGAATCAGATCCGAGTGAAGATGAGGAAGCAGACGAAAGCACCAAGCTTATGCTGGAACAAAGGTTGTGTGAATATACCAGCAAGATCATCCTTGCCGTCCTGGCGAAAGCAGTGGATCAAAAGCATTGGAGGAAACGTCTTGCAAGGAATCAATCCCGCATGGGATCCAATTACAAAGAGGTCGTCAACTACCTTGATAGGGCGAGTGTAGGACGACCTGGAACTAGACGGGGCGCTCAAAAGAAGGCACCGGCTCCTCCCGCGCAGAAGAAGTATAAGAGTAACCAAAAAGTAGTGGGTTCGGAAAACGAGGAGGAGGACGTAGAAGAGGTGGAGGATGCGGAGGAGAAAGAAGAGGAGCATGAGGAAGAACACCCTGAAGAGGAGGAGGAGGTACCAGAGCCAGAGCATGAAGAGGAACAGGAAGAGGAACATCCAGGATCTGAGCACGGCTCCGAACCGGATCCAGAAGTTGAAGTACCAGAAGCTGAAGTACCAGCAGCAGCCGAAGGGGACCAGGATGAAGTAATGCTGGATGTGTAGATCGCTTTTGTATCCTTTTCCATAGGTTTTTTACACTCAGCTTTATTCTTTTCTTCTCGGTGTAGCGTGCTTTGTTTTGGGTTTTTTTGTACGGGCAGGTTTCTGCTTAATTGTCTATATTTCTTTTATCGTCTGTTTTTTTGGTGTGTTGCTTGCTTTCTCGGCATCTGGTCTGTCTGTTAATTCCTTTGATGGGGTTTGCTGGATGTACGTGTACTTTTTGTACGGTTTGATCGGGGTGGGGTTAATTGTTATCTCTCTGGGGTGATATTGCAATAAGCAGCAGTGTGTTTAGACTTTTCCACCTTTTGCTCCAGATTTATATCTTTTTCTTTGCTTTATGTGCTCTATAAAAGTTAAAGCCGAGCCAGCACATCCTCGGGGTTCTGACGTTCACGTTCTATCTCGTTCCGCTGGAATTTGTTATGTTTGCTGAACCCGAAACATCCAGTCAACTCTAGTTCTTTTCACCTCAACTTGAAGGTTTCGAGGAAAATATCTACTAACAAGAATTCCTCCTTCAAATTCTTTCCTGCCACTCATGATCAAATGAATCAGTACTACCTATCTCGAACGCCTACCTTGATCAAACTTGACCCGTATTGAATATCCAACAAACGACTTGAACTACCAAAATCCCATACTATGTGAGATATACCCTCAACATGAACCTATAGACTTAAAAGGGCTCCAACAACTCAGACGTTCAATGTATATATCGCGAATATTCTACTTGTAACCTCCAGGCCCCTTATATATGATCCTAAATAACCCTCAAGTATTCCCCAAACCACCAAGTCTGACAGCTTCGACGGCCTCGACAGTTCCTCCAGACACATCATCATATCTTTAACTTTTACCATCCAGCCCAGCTTCACAATGAACCACGAATACGGTCAATATAGATGCTTCTGTGGCGTCCCTAACTGCGGCCACCCCCCAATAGATCTCCGGTCCCTACCCCTCAGTATGATCCCCCTAACACAGGATCAAGCTATTGCTTTAATATTATCTCGGCACTGGACTCCTCCTGCATACGACATTCCTCCATCACCTTTATCCAGGAGAATCCGTCTCCCGCCATCTACCGGCCCACTCTCACCACGAATCGCAGTCCGCCAGAGCGAAATTACTTCCTATCTCCGCAGTGGAGCACCATACTACACGGGGGAATACAGAACCGATTTCGATCCGGGTGTATATTCTCGTGATCGTGCTGCATCATTCTCGACACCAACTCCCACCGGGAGTCCCAGACGGCCCGCAGCTCCCGTAGCAAGTTCAAGCAACGAGACACAAAAAACTTGCTCCATATGCCAGGATGACTTCCCAGCGTCTCAGTGCGCGCGGTTGTTACCGTGTCATCACGATGATTTTTGCGTACAGTGTGTTAAGGCAATGTTGGCGTCGAATGCTGCTACTTCAAGAAGCTGTCCGCTGTGTAGGAACCCGTTTGAGGCTTATCATACGAAGGATGGAGTGGTGAATGTGGAGCAGCTGGATTTTGTTGGGGAGTTCCAGAGTATTGATGGGTCGGTCTATCCGAGGTATATTCCCCCGGATCCGACGTTTGGGATACATTGGAGGTAGGAGCAAGGAGGAGGGGAGGAAAGGGGAGGAGGGAGTGGGGAGTGAGGATTAAACGGTTGATGGCGAGTGACGTGAAGTGATCACGAGACGGTGAATTGACTTTCTATGTACTAGTAGTCTAGGTTAGCACTACCTCGCACCAACACGGGCGTCTGTGCTTCCTTCAAATCCTCCGCGATGAGCGAGAGTATATCCAAAACAATTCAAACAGATTGTAAAATTACGCACCCAGTAAAAATACACAGCAATTCTATCCCAATCTATAATACACCTCCCCCACAAGTCCACCAGTTTATTCCTCCCCCCTCCCTTTACGTAGTCTTCGTCAACTCCTCCACCGCCTCCCGTTCCTTCCTCTCCCTAGCCTCCCTCTCAAAATTCTTAACCCTCTCCTTCAACGGCAACTCCTCCTCCTCTTCCTCCTCCGGCGTCAACCGTCTCTTATCCCTCTGCTGCCAAACATCCCAACAACTCACCATAATCATTTC
Organism: Trichophaea hybrida; assembly: GCA_015178995.1. NCBI lineage: Eukaryota > Fungi > Ascomycota > Pezizomycetes > Pezizales > Pyronemataceae > Trichophaea > Trichophaea hybrida. The sequence goes on from WHVE01000579.1 coordinate 70,115, forward strand.
CCCAATCCCTTTCCCTTCCTCCTCCCTCTCTCTATACTGTCCAAACACACTTTCCCCCTTCCATCCATTATCAGCCTCCGCCTTAATCTCCCCTACACTCTGCGTCTTCCTATTCCGAAGCGAACCTAGTAAAGTAGTGCCGCGATACTTTGTAACCTCGTTGAGACAAAATACCCATGCCACTCCCAGGCCGAATGTGTAAGGGTCAATTTTTCGAGGGGGTAAGGCGATGAGTATGGGTGCGACGATGAGGACGCCGAGAGCAACTCTTTGCTGGAGTTCGTAGTACTCGTTTTGTTGGGCGAGGGGCTCGGACATGGAGGGTTGCGGATTTGGGTCGGAGGGGTGGGCGGTGGAGGAGGTTTCGCGGGTTGCCATTGTTGTTTGTAGTGATGTTGTGGGAGGTTGGGAGGAGGAGGGGGTGAAGATGGGGTGGTGGACTGAGTGAGTGGTGAGGTCATGTTTGGTTAGAGTACATGGTAGGGTAGTTGTTGCATCATGTCTCACTCACTCGCCTAACTTTATTTCGGGTAGAGGTAGGCATCGGCTCGCTTCTCTAGTGTTATAAGGCGACTGCTCCTGTAATTCAGATAGAGTAGAGACTCGACAATTATCATGTGCACTGAGAAGTATATACAGTGCAAGCGCGAAGCATGAGTTAAAGACACTCAAACGAGAAGAAAATTACTGTAACAACCAGCAGTAAAATGATCGAGCAATCGAAAAAAAAACATCATAATATCATGATTCGCAAACGAACTCGAACTTGCAACTCGTTCCATCGAACTACTTATCCCATCTCCTCATACCTCTCCTTGGCCCTCTCTTTCGTCTTCCTCACGAATTCCTGATACCCACCGGCGCTTCCTTTCACCGCCTCTTCAACGTCTCCTACCTTTGCGCCTTTCATCCCTAGTCCAACGCCAGCCGTATACATATCTGCAACCACATGCTCCGTTCTTCCCTCACCGGTTGCACCGAGCCCTTGTCCTTGACTCCACCCCATCTTACCCAACAGCGCAGCACCCTTGTTTGGCTTCGGTTCCTCGACTTCCTCGGCGGGTGGTGTTTTCGGCTTCTGTTTCTTCTTTTGGCCACTGGTCGTAGGAACAGTTGAAGGCCCAAAAGCCTCACGTCGTTCTTTGGCGCGATCGCGATATTCAGAGGAGTTCTTAGGAAGCTTTTTGCGAGCAGTCTCACATAACGTTGGGTTCTTGAGGTTCGTTGCGTGTAGGGCGGAAACACGTTCGTGTTGGTGTAGTTTTTCGGCAGTCTTGAAGACACGCGAGCATAGGAGACATGCTAATTTGTTCATGTCCGCAAAAGACTCTTGGGGCGCACCGGTTTCTTCCGAAGCTTGCGTTACTTTTGCTCCTGTTGCTACCGCTGCAGCTGCGGATGATGACGAGCTGCCTTCGCCAGCGTCACCTTCAGGATTAGTATCCAGTTGGTTGATGGGTTTTGGTTTTCCTCCATGAAGCTCGGAATGGCGGTTCTGCCAAAACTGTAAATGCGCTGGGAGTGTCGCCTTTTTGGCTGCAAGCTTTTCGGTCGCAGAGCTACTTGGTGCACCTTCTGCTTTCCGTTTCTTGCCCTTCTTCTCGTTGTCTTTGGCTGCGTTCCGATCTTCACTTCCGCTAGATGGGGTTTCCTCCGCCGTGTTCAACACCATTTCACTTACGTAACCTTCCTCATCCCAATATGCCAATCTCATTCCACCACCTACGGGCATGAGCGGCAAAAACGTAAATCTCTCAGCCTCTTCGGGAGCATTATAAACCGGCACAAATACACCCGGATGGATATAAGATATTGTAACGGGTTTCGAGCTGATGGTGAATTTCTCCATCGTCTCGTATACTTTGAAAGCTTTCTGGGCTTCCTGTGGCGTGGAGAATTCTGCAAACCCGAAGCGCCAGGACTCGTTTGTCCTTCGGTCACGAACCAATAAAACTCGTTTGATGGATGATTCCGAAGCTCCACCGGCAGAGGCTGGGACAGCTAATTTGAGGACACCTCTGGCTAAAATTTCCTCATTGACACCAGCTTCGAGATTTCTAAAGAGAAGAAATTGTGATGGTGGTGACGTTGCCATATCTCTTTGGCCATCGTTCGTAAAATACGTGGGCGTGGGATGGGTCAGAGTCCCGGTGAGCGTAACTTCTGTGAGGAGGTGAGTGAAAGACCGCAAAAAGGCTGGAGAAGGACGAACCTGATCGTGGAGTCGAACAGCGAAAACATTCCTGGCGTCGAGGGTAGTTTACTAAGAGACACTACAACGACTGGTGTCAGCCCTAACGTGAAGAAGGGATTGAATGTTCTACGCACGACTCTGCATCTCCATTCTTCCCCCTCATCATCCCTTCTCCGGCGCCTGTCGCCCTCTTCTCGTTCCCTTGAGAATGCAACCCGGCATCTGTCGTCTCCAATCCTAACGGAAGGCCCGAAGGTATCAACGAAGGCGGAAGAGTCGATGGTGCTACTGAAATGGACAAACGCGAATCCTCTCGAAGCTCCTACAAGAAGCGCGTTACAAATCAGATCTGCACTTATATATAAGGTGAAACCGAAGGAAAATAGTACCAGTTTTCCGATCTCGTATCAACGTGACCTTCTCAATGCCAGTCAAGCGAAGTCCCTCAACAAGTTCTCTCATGATCTGTATGCATTGCAAGCCACGCAACCCCGGCGGACTTCCCGCCGCAGGTCCTCGCAAACCCCTTTCAGCATAACTGTCCCGGAAAGCAAACATGGGTGGAAAAGGTGTAGAGAAACGCAGAGTGAACAATGATGTCACAATGCGCTCTCAGACGGTGTGTGCAGGTGGGTACGTAGGGGTAACAACGTCATCATCTTGCAGTTCTCCTCCAAATCCTTCGATGATCACATCTCTCGATACGAATCTTTCGGGCGGCGTTCGACTGCGACTCCGGTCCGGAGGTGCATCCCTGTCGTAGTAGCTCCCGCTGGAACGTCCGCGGGAATCCGAGCTATGAGTTTTTGGGCCTCGTGGCGCGCCTCGTGGGGGACCTGGAGATCTCGATCGTGATCTAGGACGCACATTTGGGGCTCGGTGGCTCTGGTGATGATGGTGGTGGTGGTGGCTCTGGTGGTGGTGACTCTGGTGGTGGTGACCAGTACTCCGGTTCTTTGAATCGGTTTGCACGGTCCGGTTGGCACGGTCGTGCAACTGATATGGTTCGAAGCCCTCACGCTCATGATCTCGATCGTAGTCTCGGTAGTCGTCGTGCGGTCCTCCCCCACTAGGTGACGTTCGATTGCTGTGGTAGGCCATTTTCGAAGGTTGGAGTGAACGATGGATGAACTCCGTGGTTTTAAGCCGAATCCCCGGGTAACGTCGCTACTCGATGGATATTCGGACACCTAACCCTAACCCAAGTAATTCACCGAATTCATCCTGGAGTTTGGCTTGGGCTATAGGGTCAACTCCAAAAATTCTGCCTGCAAGCATTGTAGCGGACTCACAGAAAGTCAAGGACATTCAGTAAACAGAATTTTGGGAAACGAGAGAAAGAAAAGCGGTGCCAAGAGTGGTCAGAATCACCTTTTTCCCGGATTTAAAGACCTGGAGACCCGACATCACATCTTCTTCCTATTTTTCTCATCGTAACAACCCACTCGTTTGTTTGCAAGAGAAGAAAACAACAATCACAAACATCAAAGTGCGACAATCTCCTTCAGAATGAGAAATATGCGAGTGATCCATCATGCAACCCAGTACGCCACCCAACCACAACCATCACACCACAACATCAAAGGAAAACCCCGATATAACGCCTAAAAACAACAGAAAACCCAGCGCCAAAAATATCGATTGAGTGGAGTGGCTAACACCACTCCATCCTCACACATCATCGAGGCCAAACATCTTGCGGCGCTCCTTATTTACCCACTCCAGCTCCTCAGGTTTCAATCTGGCCACGAACCGTTCAATACCATCGCACTGTCCTTTCATCCACTCCTCAAACCTCCGGTTCTTCTTCCGCATGGCGGATTGGTGATCTTCGAGCTGAGCTTTAAGCGTCCGCCTCTGTCCTTCCGTGAGAGGTTCCACTCCTCCTCTAGAGAGCTCAAGTTTTTTGTTCAATTCTCGAGCCTTCAACTCCATCTGATAGAGCTCTTTTTTGTGTTCTTTCTCTCTGGCTCGGATTTGAGAGACGTTTTGAAGGAAGCCCGCAAGATCGGAAGCGAACCCAGAGCCTGATTGCGGGGGTGGCTGTTGCGCCGCACCTGGGGGCGCTCTATCGTATCTGCTGGGACCATCGCGGGAGTTGTGCGGATCATTTCTTCCCGGGGCAGGTCTCCGAATACGGGTGTCCTCACTGTCGGGAGTGGCATCAGAGCCGCGAGGTGTGTAGCGGGAGTCCATAACATTGGATGGGCACGATGCCTCGGGAAGTTTGTGTTTATACTTTGATGGTGATGAATGATAGTATAGGGGAGAGCAGCCGACCAATCGCAACCTCTGAGGAATTTCGAAATGTCGACTTGAGAGTACTGTACGATCGAAAAGTCCACTGGCCCGGCTGGCTCTTCTTGTTAGCTGCCCCTCGCCCGATTTAATATTCTTTAGGCAGCAAAGGGTGCCTGGTGGTGGTGGGAATTAAACGGCCCCAAATGGCCCCAACATGAAACTGAACACCTATTAACATCGCCCCTGAATATCACAGTCTATTCTGGACACCCAGCGTCATTACACATTAAGTTTCTGTTTTCCAGGAAGCCCCTAGGACATTCACTTCAACGCTTGCCCAGGTGTTATAGAAACAGTAAAGGATGGTTATTATTAGTCAATGCAGCCTTATCAAATTGTCATTATTTGATATCAATCTGGGGCGTAACATATAAACAAGCCTCCAGCCGCATAGGTACTCACTTCCTATAGCATTGATGCTGGCATGCCGTAGCTATATTTAAAAGGGTCTGCGTCCTACCCAAGCTTTCTGAAATCATGAGGAGAAGAAATGCTAACCTTTTCAGCTAGTGACTTCTCTTTTTTCTTATGAATCAGGCTCGCACACCTCGACATCACCTCTCTTACTTTATCCCTCTTCCTCACAACTGATTGTTCCGTTTCCACGACAGGCCCCATCGGCTCCTCAGTAGGTCTCTCCGCCGGAAATGGCATCCAGCAACCCAGTGTAGGATGATAATACTTACCCCAATTTTGGGGAGCGGACGGTACCCCATGCCCTGATACTTCTCTCACAGTACCTATCAATTCTGTTGGACCAGGTTCCATCCCCGGAGAGAGCAGTACGATCTCACCGTTGATCCGAACCGTTCCGGGTGGAGCAAGTTGGCCGTCCGGCGATGTTTCCGTATCTTCCTGGTATGTTTGTTGGCGCGAACTTGGAAATACCCCGCGGCCAAGAGCAATGAGTTCTGGACTCGGTCTCACTCGGCAGGCGGTTCCGCTCTTGGCTGGTGGATTTGAGCCTGAATCATCATCATTTGAGCCACGAACAAGAGGCATTTGCTTGGGTTATGTTTGGTTGGGGCGGTTTTTTGATGGCCTCCGAAGGTTTACCTGGAAACCACAAGGAATGGATAAAAGAGTGGAGATGAGATTGTCACTCTTGGATCATACTAATATATTGTAGGTCGGATCGTGATGAGTTGAATGTCAAGTTCAACCCGATCACAAACGTCTTCCAAGTCTTTGGTGTTCATCTTGGATCTGTGACCTCGGTTGGACCCTCGACCCTTCATAACAATATGATCCTCGAAAGGTACTAGGGTACGCAAAAGCCACCTGCGTCGAGCAAACCAGCAACTATTCAATTTGTTATTACTCCTTCCCAAGGTCACATCTCAGGCGTCGCATTCAATGCCTTGAAATCCCCCAGAGACTCTCCAATTTCACTTCATGTCCACTATTCTCCTTCCGTCTCCATGCTATCCGTCCTCTCGAGCTCTCCACATTCAAATCAATTGTCATCGAATCGACCCACACTGCCCTCTACAAGCCACCACCACCATCCCTCCAGCATTGCACCCCACTTGAAGCCTCCGTCGCCGTTTCTAGCAATGCCCGGCTCCTTCCTGTAGAACGCAGAAGACGGCCTATACTGGGAGTTAGCAGGAGCAATAGAAGCAGTATTTTCAACACTCGTCTGTACATACCTAGTTTTCCAGAACGATCCATGTCTGCTTGCAAGCTTTGGGAGGTGGTAGTTTTGGGTAGACTCTATTTCGAGTCTAGGGAAGGTGGATCTGTATCTCAATGTTGAGGAGGAGGAACTGGGGGTGTTGATTATTTGGCTCGGTTTTATGAGTGAATGATGATAACGAAGGAGTTCAATACCTATGTGAATACTACCCATCTTGCCTTTGGTTACTATGTCAACACATGAAGAATGACATGACGTCTGGAATACCACAAACCTTCCTCCTCCCTAGGGAATGAATAACTGTAAGTGAGCACCTGGTAGTTTGAAGTTACTCGCCCATCGTGTCCCCATAATTATAAGGCGGTTACTCTAAAACTACACTCCAATGCAATGAATTGACAGACCAACCACCCGTAAAGCAGCCTAGATAGATTAAACAAGCCTAACGACAACGGCAATGGCAATAAAGTAATATAAATGGCGAAGAATATGCGCGATACCTGTAGCCCACCGCAGCCGTGTTCGAGATATAAAACTCGAAGGAAGCTGCTTCAAATAGGATAAAAATCCAAAACCAATACCAATACCCATGGACCTTGTCATCATTTCATCTCTCATACACAACACCAGCTACCCTCCCCATTATACCCTACCACCTTCCCGCAACTCCTTTCCTAGGTCTGTGATGATCTCGGCTGAAGAAGGATACAAACGCAAAAAACGCCCATCAATAGCAATCCCTTGTTGTCATCTCGCAAAGCTAAGATATTTTTCTTTCCCTCCTTCCCACCACATATCGCCTCCTCTTCTAGATTTCCTCCTTTGCGACCGCGGTGTTGTTGTCCCCACATGACAGAAATGGTGGCCGATAGGCTCATATTCTATCCTATAAGAACATCCGTCCGAATGTGCCGAGAAGTATTCGCATACGTCCTCACTCAGAGTGTACCCGCGCTTCAGATACGCTCTGGGGATGAAATTCATGACCCAATGCTGTGGCGGGTTCTGGTAATGTCGGTTCCACTCTGTGAGACATCGTTGGATATTTTTGCTGTATGGGAAAAGGCTTTTGAGATCGTCTATTGGTGTGAGGATTTCGTCGCCGGTGTCTTTGTGTTTTATTCTAACGTGCCCTCTGTGTCAACGTTCAGCCGGAGAGGGGGAGAAAAAATATACGAACATCTCAAAGACACAGCTTCCGGTTTTGTTGTTCTTGATGCGTAGTGTCATGTGTCTCTTCGTTTGTCGTGGCCACGGCAAAACTTCTTCCACCTCTTGTTCCCGCTCCTTAAACGAGATCGAAACCGAAACATGAAGTCCCTTCCACATGTGCTTAAACTTCTGTCTCATTTCACCCAGTCGTCCATTGTTATGTGCCACCGCTTTCCTGCGTCCATACCCAACATCTTCATCATCGCCAGGCCCCAAACAACCCTCCGGTATATCCCACCGCGGCCGTTCATGTTCCGCTCTCCCTCCACCTCTGGGGACAGTATTATTCTCTGAAAATACCGCCCAATCCTCCAACTTAATTCCCGGTAAACACCCAACTGGACTAGGAATTCTTCCATATCTTGTTGGTAGTGTTGGCACATGTGGAGCGCTAGCAGCAGCCATAGAATGCAAATTGCTTCCCTTCCCAGTAATTATTGAAATGCAAGGACCCACGGGCGCAGATTTTGTCGAGCCGGAGCGCGACCTCATCGATTGTTTATTTTCATCAGTAGAAGTTGTACTTAAAAGTGGGGCGGAAGGACGTTCTCGCAAACGGCATTGTGAACGTTGGTATGAGCGATGATCCCGAACCGCGTTAGTGATCTGTTCTGGTGCTCGTGTATTATTTGCTCTTGTTCTCGAGGAGGAGGCACCTGTTGTTGTTGAGGTGTTTCGGGAGTGTTTTGTTATTGATATTGATGATGATGTTGGGATTGGCGGGAGAGGTTGCGGCGGGGGTGGAGGCGGCGACTTCGGAATCGAGCGTAATAGTGGAGGTGGCGACTTCTGAATCAAGTGTAACAGTGGCTCGGGTGTTCGAGAGCGAGAACGTGAGCTTTTGCGGGATATAGGGAATGATGTATATGTCGGTGAGTCTGGAGACGCTGGAGATAATTGTCGCGGGTTTGGACGAGTTGCATATTGAGGAGACGCGTTGGGATTGGGCATGATATGATATAGCACCTTCCCCCAATTGCAAGGCTGTGGATACAAACCCACAAAGCTGTGTATAAGATGTCCCAAAACTTCTGGGATACAAGCAAAAGACAGTGAATTGAAGCAGCACAAACAGCTGTAAGAACACACACACACACAATCCGGCTGGGGTGAACAAATAGGGATCAATCGTGACCCACGACGCGAACGAAGGAAACTCGGAGAGTCGTTTGTTTGTATTCTGGAGTCACAACTTGTTATAAAAAAAGATAAAGCATCAAGTAGTTAGTAGTAAGTAGGGGTAGTAGTGATGTGAAAGAGATCTCGAGAGCAGCAGTTCCAAGGTTGTCAGTCGAGGATATCTCCTGGGAAGAGCGGAGAACTGGTTAAGAGAACAGGAGATAGAACATGTGTCACAGCTGCTCAAGGAATTTCCTCTTAGCGGAGGAAGAGGGTGCAAAATGCGGACGGTTCACCGAACCCGCAGGTAAAGTTCTTCGGGACCATCATGCAATGCATTTCTGCAATGCGCTCTCCAAAGCCAAACCGGTAGTTCTGTATCCTGGAGGCTGATTGGTTGCGGTCAACTGCTGGACTAGCAACCCCTTCCCCAACGAATATTCCCAATTTTGAAGGGGAATAGGCAGTTGCAGGGGGGAGGACGCCTCCATTATGGTCATGGTGGGGGTTGATTACGCCATGCCATCACCAGTTACTCGATATCGAGCCCGAGACAATAAAGGTTTGACCTTGCGAGCCAACAACTTCACAAAACGAATTCCTCTACTTTAGCTCTATGCAGAGAAACACGCGGGACAGCTCTTTCGAAATACCAATGACAAACACTAGACATCCATCGCCATCAACCCGGAAAATCAAGAGAGGGGCGAAATGCAGCATCCCACACTGAGTACATAAATTTATTGGGCGGTGGCAGTATATAATCCAGCTATTGGCGATCTCCGCCGTTTAATCCAAAGTACTTCTAGAAGGTAGTACCTGAGATTGCCCCTAGATGGTGGCGGGGGCCGCGGGGTATATATATAATAGTCCCAGCTCCAACAACACGTGAAGGTCTGGAGATTTGACAAATAGCTGAAGTTGCCGACTTCCGCCAGGTAAAATCCATAATAGTCGTGCCACTTGGGGATTCCTAGCTGAACAAGCTCTGATGGGATACGACGCGAGAAGTGTCGTTGCTACATCCAATCAAAGCCCGTTACACCAGGCTTAAGCTCGGCGGATCGGTAGCACAGCAGGTACCCGTACTCTCTCCATCAGGGTCCATAAGGCTTGTTACAGCTCGATATCTATGCCCCTCATCCGCTTGTGTAGGTGCCCACATAGGTCTTAATGGCCTCCGTAGATCCCTTCGGCAGTGAGAGGTACCGGCGCATTACTACTGCACGAATGAGTATGACGACCGGAAATTTAACGCCACGAACGCCTTGTATAACGTTATTTGGTGGTAATTGAATATAATACAAACGGATGTTCTACATACCGTCTGGGCGGGGTTTCAGCTACGCTCCACTATTCGGCTACTAAATCGCTATGGCGAGTTTAAAATGCTTAAGTAGAATACAAAGTACCCAATATAGCACACAAACGTGGCGCACGTGGCTAATACCTACATACTGGCCTGTATTTCCATTGACAGACAAGTGCAGAAATGTTTCTTCGCCGTATCGGATATATGTTACGTATACTAGCTTTACGGTCATGACATTGGAATGAGATTGTATCAGATTTAGTGCATCACCACCTCCCCGAATTTCGCTGATCTGGTGAATTCAAAGTTCTGCGTCTCAGATAGAGATGGCCATGGAGCTGTGGCAGAGTCAAATTTAAAGTTGGATTTTTTTTCTGGTCAAGTTACTCAAGAGTCGTAAATGATTATGAGAGCCATTGACTGCTCTGGGTTGACCCCATATCCGACGAGTTCTTAGGAATATGCCTCACAACCCGTCCTCCCTCCCGCTGCAATAAAACCATCTAAGATATATGGTTTGTGCTCTTCATTTCCGAGCTAGAGTACCTTCCACAGCATATGGGTCTCGTGGTCAGAGAAGCATGGCACCGACCGCCTTGCATCGTGGAGGCACATTGCTCGGAACAAATCATGATAGCAATAAGTATCCCTAACTTGTTTCCTTCAATATTCTTATATTCTAATTTAGATTGTACTATAATAGCACCACCACTCAATCGAAAGATTTCGGAACAGACTACATAGAAACGGTTCCCGTCTTTTCCATGGTTGCCTACATACGTGATCGACGCCCGCCGCAGCGCTTTCGTTCGATTGCGGCAATCCAAATGTCATATAGCAAGCAAGCCTATATAAACCATGTCCTGTCAGCTTCCCGGTCTGTCAATGCAATACCAACCCGGCACCTAGTCGTATAGATAAGCTTGACAGCCGACGAGGATGCAGAGTATATATAGCGGGGTTAGTAGCCGATGTATGCGCAACTTCGATGCTGGGTTAATTCGCGCGCTGCGGATGTCAGGTCATGAAAAATTACTGCCTGTGGGGTTGGATTGGAAGACCCCCCAAAACCGTTGACCCGAGGGGGGGGACAGAATTGGAATAAACCCCCCGTGGTGCGGTGGGCAGCATATCAATCGAATGAAATTCACTGGGCCAACGCTTGACGTATCTACCCAAGATTGAAAACGAAAGATGAAAGGGGGCTGAGTCGGCCACTATTCCGTAGTATCGAAATGAAGCAAAGAATGAAATGATGGGTTATTTGGAGGGTTTGAATGTATGTTATTGTTGTTGCGGCGGTGTTGACTGAGACACCACTTCTGGTTCGCTATGAAACACCTGAAAGGTCTTGACGATCTCCAGCTTTGACGCGATATGATGCTAGACAAAGGTATAAACAATTCTATGTAGTCTGGTCAGTTAAATGGTGTGAGAGACTTGATGGTTTCTATTGTATCTGTTTTCAACCCGATCTTGAAGAAGCCACCAACACGAACAACAAACTTCTAGCTTCTCAGTATAAAAAGCCATACGCTTTTCATCTATACCCTCATAAAACCAACAACAACAGTCCACTCAATCTTTATATATTTTCCATAAACCACCCGCTCACCAATCAATCACTCTTACCGATGGCCCCCATCATCCCCACAAACCGAGCCGACGCCTCTTGCGACGCCTGCAACGACCACATAGACGACTGTCCTCTGGTACATTTTCTTGCTCCGTGCACCTGCAACCATATCTTTCACCTGGACTGTCTGATAGACAAAGTGCTAGCTCGAGGGAAGTGTCCCATTTGCCGCGTAACAGTCAGGAAAGCAGAGATGGCCAAAAACCACAGCAAAACATTTCACTTAATGAAATTGGTGGATATTTTTGAGGAAGGTATTATGAGAGCTAATCGGAGACGTCTCTGTGCTGCTGGGGCGTTCGAGAGGAGAGAGATGAAGGCGACGAAGGCACCTATAACATTAGACATAATGCAGCACTCGTAATATATAGTTGGACTATACGAGTACCTTTGCGCTGTCGACATAGTGATCTGTAGCAGCAAATTTTTGGATATATACGCTTGTAAACCAAGCCTATAGCTAGGAATTAACTTGAGTTAAGGCCTTCAGAAATGAAATGTTTCAATCTTGTCAAAATTTCTATATCTTCACACATCGTGATCAATCAGTTCTTTCCTTCGTACCGGTAGTCTTACGGCACAACCTCCAACTCAGTATGCATACTGACCTCGTTGACGGACCGAACATATCTGAAAGTACCCAGAATTTAGCTCCTCGGCATCAGATGTAAAGACACAAACCCTCGAGTAGTTTGCACATCAGGATGCTTGATCAGAGCCATTATCAGCCCAACTAGCTATGCACCCCAGAAACCAGTGCAGCAACGAATTCGAACCTCGTCTGACCATCAAATCTTCAGGCAAGATTTCAGGCCACAGGCCAAGTGCCGCCATGAGAATCTATCCGTAATAGAATCGCTTGGATGTGGAAGCTGTGGTGACTAATGAGACATATCATTTGTACCGCAATGCCTCATTGTTCCCAAAGATGGGGGTATTGATTCGGTACCCAGTACTACCATCAGTGTTCCCAACAAGTCAGATCGGTCAGATGTGATAATTTGACTGGTCTATAGATAACCACAGATGACCTGGCCCAACACTGGCATTTTTAGGCTCGCGGAAGAAATATGTTCAACCGCGTCCAGTTAAAGTAAACAACATGAAAAGGAAAGAAACTAAGTGTAAATAGGAGGTCCTATGATGTATATACCGTAGTCGGATTTAGTGACCTTATATAGTTCATTAATTCCGCCTAGACCTTACAAATACCAGCAGATAATCATGAATAAGTATCCACTACTTGCATCATAAGCTTTAGTATCTGTAGTATCCATAGACATCCACAAATATCTACACTTTTGTAAGCATTGACCGTACCAGTTTATGCCAAAAGCAACTTTCTTAGAAGCGACCGGGCCTGACCGGTCTACGAACCTATAGATAGCCTAGCAGTCTAATTGATCCCTTGGAAACACTGACTACAGCTGTAGAGACCACCATAAGTTTGGGCAAATCACTTCCAAGTCCCTGGGCCTCAACTGCAGACGACTTGCTGGAAACTCGTCTCGTCTCACCCATGCGTAACGTGATACAGGGTGCTAGCCAGGGGAGAAGTCAAGCTGCAAGCCTAAGTTATCTAGAAGGGTCTTGTTACGATGTTTTACCAGACTGAAGTGATTTGTCATGAAGTGGAGTCTCGGGGAATAGTGGAAGACGTCGCCGCCTATTTCGAGATCACTAACGAAGTCACCAACGAATTCTCGCCAATGCCCTTCTACTCCCATTCAATGGAAACATCAAAGTATGGGCGCTGTAATTGCGAGCTTAGTAGACGATTGCACGATTTGCGCGTACCTGGGTTTGCAAGTGATGGGTAATGGAACTATCGGAGAAGAGTCCTCCACAATAAAGACAGCAGTACTCGGCAAGGAAATTGTCATCCGCTGGCTCTAGAATCTGGGTCTATTAGAGATGGAATTCGTGATATAGCTGCTTTTCGTTAGGTGGAAGGCTATAATATAACAATTTCTCCGATGCTCGGAAAAGGAGAATTGAACCCATTGAAATCCGAGGGAGATACCGCTTGTACTCGGTGATAACACACTATATTAAATCCGCGGCGAAGTGAATGGGCTATGAATTCTGTGGTGTTAGTCCAGTACCTTATGACCGAATAGTTATGGTGGCTGGTTATAAACAAGGTGGATCACTAGAAGGAGGCGGTGGATTGCCCGGTCAAGGGGGTGCATACGTTATTTGTTTTCTTTCTTTGCTAGTTGGGACGTTTCGCAGCTATATCGTTGTTGTAGATGGATAGATGGTCAATGTGCTGTTGTTATTATGGTTGACGTTCTGTACTTTTATAGACGGCTGCGGTAATATACATACTTATGGATGGAATTGCCACAAATATTCGACTGGTACTAGCCTTGGTCATGAATCTGGAGAAACACTGGTATTCCTGTACCTACTACCCCTCTCGTTTGTCTTCCTCGCTGTCATACAATATGGAACTCTCAATGCGACTGAGCCAAGGTGATGAATGTGATGGATAAGAGGCCGGTTATTGGAAGTGGTTCATGGAGACTCACTCATCTTTAGGCTGACATGACTTGACTCATTTCCACTTCTCGACAACATCATCGTTTTTCTTCCCACAGTAGCACAACAAAACATAACACTAACATGTGTAGTCCGTACAGAATCAAAACTGCGAAGACCAAGGAACTGCGCGGAAAAGCGTACTTCCCATACGAAGCGCTGAAATGGACCCCGCGGCTGGAAGGCTAGCATACCCGTTCCAACGTGTGAATCCATCACCTCCCACTCTGTTCCCAATTGTAGACAACATAGACGGACTTGCACACAACGGATCCGCACTGACCCATGTTGTTTGGTTTAACAAACAAAAATCAACTGGAAACGACGGATTCTTCACCGTTTCCAGACAACTTTGGAGTGTGTGCAACATGGGTCAGAGCGAATTCTTCATGGCAAGATCTCTAGTGCCTAACCTTCCCGCTGCCGGACATGTGTTGTTGTGTTGTTGATGGAACAGCAAGCGGTATTCTAGAAAGTGCAAACCACTGGCAGCCCTTTCATAGCAGGCAAGATATGACCTCCGCCTCGGTACCTGGGTGAATGCGGATTATATTAGTCGGGCGCACCACCATCCGAAACTGAGATCTGCCGAAACTCTAGGACAGCCTGGCTTCAAGGTCCTTCTTAGAAGGCTGTGTGTCGTCTGCGGCAACTAGCATTTCAGGGGAAGATTTCAAGGGAGAAGGAACAGGAGGCGACTTCGGTACATCGGGAGATAGCTCTTAAAAGGCACGTTGATGAAAGTAGTTGCTTGCTCCAACTGCCTGCTACCCCGCACTCGATGTACGCCAATTCCTCACCCCAGTGCCCAAGGATGAGAGCGATTATTGCCTTCATCCTAGTGCTGGACGAGGACTATCGTACTGAAATATAGAGTAAGGAGGGTAGGAAGTTGAAACGTTGCGGCTGAAATCCAAAAGGGAGAGAAAGTGTCAAGAAAGAGAAACGAATCGAAATAGTGAGATCGTTATTTAAATAAGCAAGCCCTTGCCGCAGTTGCTTGCTGCGTGCCACACATGCAAGCCACTAGACACACATTAGCAGGTTTCTCGTACGTATCGCAAACGGGCTTCGGGAAGTCGCCAATCGACTGCGCTCTGCTTATTCACCCTGAATATAGTAATTCGATCGCATATCGTCGGTGCCCTTTGCCAACACAATCTGCAGTAACTTCATGTACCTACCTCTCGTACCTGCACATCACCGTGTCCGCCCTGCTTGGCTGCGATATCCAACTTGAATGAACGAACCCCTCACACTTTCCGACCCGGGGTACATATAGTGCTAGTTTCGAGTTTGTTAGGGCGAACATGGGGCCGACCGCTCAGAGTTACACCGATTCTTGAGCAAATAAATGAGCCCGCAGCGATCTACCTACTTTACTTGGGCTGAGAGAATGGAGAACGCACGAGTATTGAGACTGGTATACGAAAGTAGTTGAAGTATTTAAACGCCTTGAAATCGGTTGGTTAACGAGAGTCTTGAGTCCTGCAACCGATTGAAAAGGCTACCGCATAACCGCTTCCAAGGGCGCTATTTGCGTAGACCATGAACGACGCCTGTTTCATTGAGCAGCTTGAGGATTGGCTTGAGCGGGCGGCACCATTTGGTTTGGAGTAGGTTGGTGTTATCGTACTTGTCGTGGTGGTGGTATAAAGTTGGATCTAAAGTACCTGCACTTTGCCGACAGACCGATACTATATCTCCATAAATTGATATTGATTGGGGAGCTGGCCTCGGATTGTGGAAACATTTGGGAGTGGAAAGTCAAGCTCTTCTCACACCTTTAGTAGCCGCCTTTCGTTGCTCCGAAAAAGTTCGCGACGACGCTACTGACGTTAAAATGTCTTCTGAACTTTTCTTAAAGAACGAGAACTCTAGTAATATTCTTGTTGATTATCAAACCGTGAGAGCCTAGAATTGCTCCTCTACCAGCTGCGTACCTGTCTGTATGGACACTATCGCAGAGGATGAGTGAGTGAGTACAGTACTTGGAGAGTATAGCGACTGAGTGGAAGGTCTAAGAAGAATTTCTTTTCTTTTTCCCGGGCTCATCTCTCCGCTGCTTGTGTATCGTGTCTAGCGTCGTGTGAAACTCCTATATCAGGAAGCCAAACTCCCTCACCTCACCCTCATCTCTAGCTCTACTCTATCTTCATCTCCACACCACATTTTACATCATTACAACCACAATGGCCGCTCGTGTTCAGCACCCTGCTCCCAACTTCGAGGGAACCGCCGTAGTTGACGGTGCTTTCGAGGTATAATCCCAAACCGTCTTAACAACCCCCCATGTTTCGGGCTGACAATTGGGCTTCGTAGAAAATCTCCCTCTCGCAGTACAAGGGCAAGTGGCTCGTCCTGGCCTTCATCCCCATGGCCTGGACTTTTGTCTGGTATGTTTCCATTCTTCCCTCCTTCCTCCTCTATTTTCTCCCACACCACCATTACCTCCAACCAGCTGCTAATCTTAGCTC